>VZRV01002096.1:824502-996328 GCA_013398115.1 Falcunculus frontatus
CCCCAAAAAAAAAAAAAAAAAAAAAAAAAAAAAAAAAAAGAAAAAAAAAAAGCTTTATGCCAGTGATCTAAACCAAGCAATATTCTAGTCGTGACTGGTTTTCAGCAAAGCATCCTCTTTGTCTCAATTATGAGAAAGTATTTGACAACTGAAGCAACATTAAATCATGCTGTCATTTTCTTTGGAAATTGTGGCACTACATAAAAAAAAAGATAAGAATATATATATTGATAAAAAATTAAAATATAATAAATTATATAAAAAGGTTTTAAATGGATCAGAAAAATGTTATAAGTGTGGTAAAGACTTCATTTTTCAGAAATTTCACCTAGGAGCTCTGAGATAGTTGTGCTGGGAGGACTGTTTGGAGCAGCAAGCATTAGCAAGAGCTAATGAAAGGGAAAAGGAAAAGGAGCTGACAAGTAAAGGAAATTATTCTTCTTGTAGTGTCCCTTGATTTTCTTTAGAAGAAAATAATTAGCAATGAGGGTAGTAGAAATGATAGGAGTAGGAAAGCTAGATAATTACATGCAGGTAAGGATTTTTTGAGCGGCCTACTGACTAGAATACCTTCTTTAGTGAATATTGCCTTGGTGAAATCTGAGGAATATAAATTCGGCAACTCTTAGTGGTTAAGCAAAACCCCAAAAGAGAAGGTGTGGGTATTAATTTTGCTCTTGAAGACTTGGACACTTCTCCTTAATTTAGGAAATCATAGTTAGGATTCTTTCTATTTTATGAACAATCTATCAGTTTTCCTTAATTTGAGTGTTCCATCACAGAGACAGACAAAATTTTTTATTGTCTTATTCACAGTGGTGGGTGTTTGGTGTTCTCCTTACCTGACCTGTGATATGATCAGAACAAAAGCAGAGGGTTCTGAATTTTCTGGGGTGCCCATAATAATCAGTTGCATATCTGTGCAAAAATCAGAACCCTTTTATCTGGAATATGATATTTCTGTAGGTCCAGCGCATGGAGAGATTTATCTGACTAAAATGATAGTCATTCAAAATGCTGATCTGTTTTGCGTTAATGTCTTCTTGAATTCTCTGAAGTTAGCAGCAGGTTTGTCCAGGAAAAAAGTCAGAATCAAACTGGAGAGCCACCTTCTGTCCTTGACTTTTGTTGTTGAGTATCTTTTTATATTAATGAGGGTGATGTCAACTGGGGCCATTGTTTGCTGCAGAGAGTCCCAAGCTGTGAAAAATAGCAAGTACCCTACTCAAATTTAATTATGTTTTCCCATTGAAGTAGGTAAGGAGATGATCAATATGCACTGAAGAGTATATAACACAGTACAATAGTACTTTCTGAAAGGTTAATGTTTTATATTTTCGCCATGTTTTCAAGTTCTTCACAAATCAACATAACTGTTGATAGTCAGACCTAATCATCAAAAATATCCTAGTGCAGAGAAAAAAATTGATTGATCTCATTTGGAGGGGAGAGAATTTTTCCTGAAAATAAGGAAAGAAATGAGAAAATACCTTTCTTCTTCTTCTTCTTCCTTTGTGTATGCATTAGGTAATTATTACCTTACTAAAAAACTTTTCCAGGTAGAAAGTTTTTAGAAGTCACATTTCACATAAGAAATGGTAGTTGCTCTGGCATAGCTTGGAATGCCCTTTGGGTTTTTTCTAGTTCAGGCATAGTGCCTTAAGCTTACAGTCAAGCTTATTTTTCAAAAGGATTTATGGCTGGGGAGTGCTGGGAAATTGCTTTCCCTTCTCTTTATCAGTATAAGGTACAGAATCACCAGCTGTTTAGAATAATTTCCCTTTGGAAATCTAGATGAATAACGGACAGGGAAGAAAAGCAAGGATTTTTCATTGTACATATATCAAGGCTTTTTCTGTCTTAATAAAATCATAAATATATTGGGTCATTTCTGTAGCATGTGAACTTGAGACTGACTGCTAGGTCTATTTGTACATCTCAATCAAAGACTTTGTGCTGTTCAGGATCTTTATTTTATTGTATGTGTCACTGTAATAAATACTATGAAGAAAAACCATTCAGATCACAAAGAAAAGATTTTCTGAAACTTTAGGTATTGCTGCTGTTAGTATAATACTGTGTTCTGAGAAGCTAACCACAGAGCACTAGTAAAATGGCATTCTGTAGCTTTTCTGCCGTAGCTTTAAAGCTCCTTGCTTGTACCCGGGGAGCCTGAACACTGTGCTACAAATCTAATTAGGTTTTTGGTTCGTCATATTTTTAAGTAACGTATTGCCTTCTGGGAGTTCCAGGTATTATCTAAATCTTGGCCTGGTTTCCACAAAGTTCTTTGCAGGGAACTTACTACCCGCTTTTGTGGGATTCTCTCTGCACAGGTGCCAGCATCAGCAGGTACCCCCAGGCTTCCCCGCTCTCACTGGTATCTCTCCCTGAGCTCTCGGTGGAGCAGGGCAAGCCTGTCCACAGTTTATGTTTCTGCCTTTTAGAAAATGGGATGTAAGCACACCTTTGAAAATGGTGCTGTCTATTCTTCTGGTTTTAGATATTTTGGTAGAGAAAGCAAAAAGCAAAACTGAATGTAGCCTGCTTAGAAGCCTTCTCTATGGGGGGCATTGTTGTTTAGTGTAATGGAACTGAGATTTGGTTGGTACATTTAATGATTTGCCTTTAACTCAGAAAGCTGGCAGTTTATTATTGTTTGGCTAATAAGGCAAATACGTTCCTGTGCTAAATTGATGGGTAGAAGTGTATTTAGACTGGATGGTAAGCATATTTTGATTATATGAGAGACACGTGAGGTTAGTCTGTTTTGACATCAATGATTTTGATTGATATTTCTGTAACTACTGTGGTATGATTTATGTGGCAGTAGTGTAAAGGACATTCTTCTTTTTGCCAATAGAGTCGCAAGTACACTGTAGGGAAGGCAAAGACTTTAAGTATATGAAAATAATTACAAAGAAATTGTTTAGGAATGTCCTCCAACGTGCTATCTGTTAGCTCCATTTGCCAAGACCGAGAATTTCTGGATATGAAGAGGATAAATAATAACTGCTAGAAAATATTTTATTTTATAATTAGGGAAAAATTTTATCTATTTTATATTTGCTGGGAAAATGAAAAACACATTATTTGGTAAACATGTTAGTGAGACTGTTCAGAGACAGACTTGGCAAAAGTCATCTGCACCTTGGTTAAAGAAAATTTGTCCATCAGCAGTTGATAAAGAACTGAATTGCAGAAGGTAATGTTCATTCCAACTGGTAAATTACAAGCTTCAGTAGACCTGTGGTACGGCATTATAGAAAAAAGCGTATACACCGAGAAAGGCATAAATGCATAGTTCACGTGTTTCCAAGGCAACAAATAATTGTTACTGCTACATTTGGACTTACAGCTAGTTAAAAAAGAGGGAATTGTAAACACGAGGTGAATTAATCAGCATTTCTGCCAACTTTGGTTATTCAGTAGGCCAAAAAATCTACAAAGGGGAAGATGAAACAAAAGATAATTTCTTTAGGGTTTTTATATATGCATTTTCCACTTCTGTATGTGGTATGGGAAGTGTTACAAAAGGCAGGATTTGTTGCTGTCATTGATTTCTTGATCAACTGCTGCCAGCATGTGACAGCTAAGAAAGAGTAAAAGTTGAAGGATATATCTTGCCCCCAGGTTTCTTCCCAGCAGTGAGGCAGAGTTCTTTGAACAAGATTAAAAGTACAGATATCTAGAAGCTGTGGAAAAGAGTAGAGATGTCAACTGTTGAATCAGATAGATTCCGAGTACCGTCATTTTTTTAAATTTCATTTTCACTGAACTCACATCACCAATAGTTACAAAAAAAACCAAAACAAAACAAAAAACCCCCAACCACTGAAAAACTGAATTCCTCTGATAGGACTTCAAACTATATATTCTGCCACATTTAAGGGACCGTTGGGATGTTTAGAAGAAAGAATTCATGAACTTCTGTTGCAGAGAGTTTGAGAAAGGAGAGGTGCTATGTTGTTCTTGCGTTTTGAAGAGTAATTATGACTTAAATCTGATTCCTAGTTTATTCAGTTTAGGTGAAGTCCTGACAAGTTTGGAGAGATATGGAGAAGAGGGATAAATTCCGGGAATTTTTTTTTTCTCAGAGCAACAGGTTGAACAAGTTGTGAGTGTGGAAGAGTCCAGAGAGCTGAACAGACTGCTGTATTTCATGGAAAGCTGTGCTGGTTCCCTCGGGCATTCTTGGTTGCACAGTGCAGCAGTAAGCAAAAGTGCTTCTGAAATAATGGCAGGGCATCATTAAACCAGTTAATAAATCTTACTAACCTCTGCCTCCAGTGTGTTCCACTGAGAGCAGTGGTTGGAACCACTGGTTCAGGGATTGCCCTTCTTAGGTGAGTTATGACATCAGCACGAGTAATAACACTGCTTGCAGTTGCAAACATGCCCAGCCAGGGAGCTTCTAGGTCTCTCTGACCTTTGTTCTACTGCACGGGGGTCACAGGCTCTCTGAGGGCCTTGCAGAAGTTTTAAGAGGAAAAACAAGGAGTAGAGTTAAGAATAGGAAACTGCAGGGAATAAGTGAACCTTCTAAATAACAAAACGGTTGCAAGCCTTTCCTTTTCTCTGCACAAACTTGCTCACAAACACATATATGCCTTGTGGCAATGCAGCTAACTCCATCACTTCAAAGTTATTAGCTGTAAATTTTTTACACAAAGATACTTACTTTCTTTGTTCTATACTTTGTGAGTAAAAATCTGGGACTGTAGTACAAGACACCCCAAAATTGGCCCTTGCTATAGGAAGTAGACTGGAAGAATCCAGGCTTTTTAAAGTTGATAACTGAAGATTGAAGATAGAACATACTTAGAGCTACAAAAGTCTGTCTTGAAAAAATCTGTTGTCATCCTGGACTATGTACTTCTTCCCTTGCATCCTCAGTGGATCCTGAAAAAAGATGAAAAAATGCAGCCACAGTATTGTGTGGGGAATAGTAGAAAGAAAACCCAGAAATAATTGTAGATGCACTGTGCAAGCAGTGCTGCAGGTGGGATTAAGGTGGTGAGAATTCTCAAGAAAGTGCATTTTTTGATGCTTTTGGAAATAATGTGGAAATTGCACAAGAAACAGTGTATGTTTGGTTTTTGGCAGGTGCGATTTGCAATTCAGAGTGTTTGAAGTGGAAACTTCTTGGCCAAACTAAATAGTGGAAAAGAAATGAAATGAGCACAGTAAAAACAATCGATAAATTCAGTAACTGCAGAGCGAGGCACACCTAATTAGTGCATATCCACCATGTGAACTTGACTCTGCATGGGCAGCTGAAGCTGACACAAGAGATTTTGGGGAGCAGTCTGGTGTCAGGCCTCCTGTTAATTCCCTCAGATTAATTTTTTCACCTTCTGCACCTTCATTGACCATATCATTTGCTCCATCTGGCGAAGTCTGCACTGTTGATTGTAGAGACTCTGAGCATGCTTTTGTTTTGCTTTTTCCTTTGTACTTCACAGTTTAGTGGCTTACTGCCAAATTCTAAACCTAGAGGCAGAAAAATATGGATATTAACATGGCATAAACTGTGAAAATGAAAATCCATGGCTGCTGCATGGAATCTACATTAACATATTCAGAAGAATATGATAAATATTTTGTGATTTTGTGAAATGATTGCTTTTTTCCATTTACCTTTCTGTGTGTACTTTGTTCTCATTGACATCAATAGAAATTATGCCTGTGGATCTGGGGAAGACTATGCCAGAACTTCACTGGCTAAATTATGCAACTGATTATCTTGTTGAAAACTTCTTGTTTTAAAGTTAACACTCATCACCCATTTTGAGTTGTAGACCAAGACATATATGTCCATGAATGAAATTTTAATGGTAAAAGAGTTTTACAGAAGTGTCATTTCTTGATCCCAGTATTAGATACATTTCAGACTGCTTCTGGCCCTACAATACCCAAGGAAACCTTTACGTGGCCACAAGTTGCACAGCATTTGATCCAGAAAGGCAAAAGGAGGATAAAGTTTGTGTGTATCTCAAAGGCAAGAAGCAGTTATGTGGCTGATGCTGCATCATGGTGTGCTGGGAACTTCTGTGTAACCCTGCAAACCTGGTCTCAGCAGCTCACTCTTGATAGACCCAGTTGTTTCTGTGACTGATTGATTTTATTGCCAACCATACACCAGGAAGGTCCCTGCTTTGTAATCAGCACAAGAGAACTCTGGTTTGGAAGACACAAGTCAACCATCTTTGCTGTGTGCTCTGTTAAAGCACTTGTTGAAATAGCAGTGAGTAATAGGATTGAAGCATTTCAATATGAGTTCTTATTTCCAGTATTGCAAAATGCAAAAGGACGTAGTTATTGTAATCCCATGGCATTTCTTGTTTTTGTATCTCATTTCTCGTTATTATGTATAAAATGGAGAAAAGTTTATTTTTAAAGATATTGTCACATTTTGCAATCAGATCATTTCAATGTGAAAAGGAGATAAAAATGTACTTTATTATTGCATAATTGCCACAGTGTTTGGTAGAAATTGCTAAATCTTGGGAGTGTTGTCCACCTCCAGCTTAGCTAAGTCATGGGTTTTTCTTGCACAACACTCACAAAATATGATCGAGGAAACACCTGACCTAAAACTAAGGCTTTACTTTCTTGCTTTGGGGCTGTTTTTGAAGGCAGAGAATAGTCCAGACTGCTTTAGATTGTTTTTAGCTTCTCATTTGTAGAAGAGTCTTGCTCTGACTTTAGTCCTTGTGAGCCTTTTAGTAGGCCCATTGTCTTTATTAGGCTTTCTTATCTGAATAGCAATTATTTCTGTGAATAAGCGTTTGTGGTAGTGAGCTCTTAATCACTTGTGCCATTCCAAAGTGTTAATAATGCACAGCATGTTCTGCATGCAGGCACACTGACATTTGCCCTCAGCTTCACTGTGAAGCTCCTCCACTGCGAGTGGGAGAGACAACATCCTGCCTTCCGTGACTTCATTTACCCATTTTATATTTCAGAGATATCTAAAGTGATGTGTAATCATAAAAAACATTTGTTGAAGCCCTCCCTATATTGAAAGGATTGCTTTGAAATGTTGATCAATGAAAAAAGCAAAACTGGCTTTTGGATTTCTCCAGCACCGTGTAGGAGTCCTGTCTCTGCATCCTTTTTGTTTTCCATCAATTCTCTGATTGCGTGGCTGGATGGAAGCTTTTAATGAGTGTAATCTGTGGACAATAACAAGTCCAGATGCAAATTGAAAGTTTCTGGTTTGCACTCATGTCTGGCCTGCTGTCTGCTCAGCTTCTTCTTTCAGTATTGCTCTCTGTGGAATTGTGTTGCTCACAGTTCATTGGTAAATATATGGGATGATCGATGGTCTTACTTGTAGCTTTTATAATTATATGACAACTCATTTAGGAGTAGGGATAGTTCAGATCTCTCAAACAGTATTTGAGCTATGAGAATATTACCAGTCACTGATAAGTTAAAGGCATTAGGAGAATATTTAATTAAAGAATCTAGTAACTCTGAACTTTCAGTTTATAATTAAGAACGTCCAATATGTGATTGTTCACAGCATGAAATTTTATTGCTCCAGTTGTGATAAGTGCAGGGAAACCTGACCTATTAATAAAAGAAGATTAATTTTCTGTCTACGCTGGAAGACAGGAGTGCTTGTTTCCTCCATTCTAAGTCCAGGGCTCTCTGTGTCCTTACATTGTCAGCAGCCTCACGTGGCTCTGGTTTACTCCAAAAAGAAGTTGCTAGAATTTAATAATCTTGTTTTGATTTTACCCCCTCTGTATTTGTAGTACATTTGTGGATTTTTACATTTTTTATGTGAAGAGGAGTCAAATTCTCTGAAGGTGGTGAGAGAAAAGGTGAGCAAAAATGCTGCTATGTGGATGTCCTCAAGTCTTTGCACAAGATGCCCCTCTGCATCTATTTATTGTATTTATAGTATTTATGGTATTTATTTATGGTGTTTATTGTAGCAAATACCAAAACTTGGTCATATTGCAGTGAGGCAGTGAGAGGGAGATCAGCCTGTCTTCAAAAGCAATGCTGTAAAGAAGTTAATTGCTTTTCTCTCTTTTTTTGTTTTTTTTTAATAATTCTATTAATCTATTGATACACTAGATAATAAAGACCCAGTAAAGTGGAGATTTTTAGCACTGTAAATTTATGGGGTACCATGTTTTTCTAATGACTGCTGACTGATTTTGCAACTAATCTTATTTTATTGGTTTTCTTTTTTAAATTACCTATTGAGAGCCACTTGGATGGAGTTCACAGAGCATCAGACCACAAACCACAAATTAAAAACTAAATTCAATTAATTATCTGAGCCAGAACTACCATAAAGTATCTACATGGAGCGGGGTTCTTAATACTTTTTCAGGAGAGATAGAAAAAAAGCATAGTGCAAAATTCATAACATAATAGTAAATTTTATTATATTTTCTCTGGAATAATTTAACACCTAGGAGTGTGTTTTTGTATCCAGTCTTCCTCTAGTTGTTTAGTTATCTTAGCAGACTAATCAGCATTCTCATGTTCTCACAGAGTTGTCCTTTATTAGTTTACGAGGTGAGATGACACACATCTCAAATATTTTATTGCAGAGGTTTGAGGCTAAAGAACATTTGGTTTGTTGACCAGCTAAGAAGTCAAAATCTGGCATAAAGATTTCAACAAGATTGGCTTCCATATTTCTCTTAACACACTGGTAATCTCTTGGGGTTTAGAAAAAGAGAAGTTTATATTTTCAGTCTGGGCTGCCATTGTTTTAGCGTAAGGAGTAAACTCCTTTTGCTCCCAATGCAAAGTGTGGCATGAGGAGTTCAGCTGTGCTTTTCATCTGGGATTGTCAAGTCAGCTGCTGCTGGACACAGCTTTATGTGTGCTTCTGTGCTCATGTGACAAGCCACACTTAGTGAGCAGTATATGTGACTTAAAGATTAAAATCTGACCTTAATGTCTGTCCAGTTCTATCTTTAAAATAAAAAGCGGGGTTAATAAATGCTATTAAAAAGTAATTGCTAAAAAATTGCTAAAGAAATGAACATGGGTAAGAGTGAGCACTTCTGTAATAGACTTAATGGTAAAATTCCTATGCTCTTTTGTTTGTAAGTGCAACTTGATTCATAGCAGGTATCTTTACTTGTTTACTGAGGAGCACGTGCTTTTTTCTGCCTAAGGTGGGCAATCAGTTTATGGCAAAGCATTTAAAGTTTGGAGCAGGTAGCCTCTCTGTTTTATGCTGTTCATAGGCTTCTCAGAGTGAGAGTATAGTTCAGGGACTGCCATAGGGCAGCACAAATGGATCTTATCACTTTAACTGAAATGTATAATGTGTGGTAAAATGTATACATAAAATCATTTAATACTGAGAAAGAAGTGGTTTCAAGGGATAAAATGGTGAACATCGTTGCATCTTTCATACAAATGAAAGAAAGCCTAAGCAGTTTGTTATACCAGGGCTTGCTCTGGTCACACACAAAACCAGGGCAGATAAATGACAGCAGCACCCGAACAGCATGGTTGTGCTCCTCATTTGCCCATCCCACGGGCAAGGAGGACCTGGAGACCTGCTGCACCACACAATAGGCAGTGGGAGGACAAAGCCCAGTTCCCTGGGGTTGTTGCCCTTTCTCCCATCATCCAAGCTGAGCCCTTTGACTCCAGAAACAGGCTTTTTATTACTGATATGGCAAAACTGAGCTTTGCCTTTGTTGAGAGGAAGCCTTGATATGTCCCTGAACCCACTGTGGGAGCCAGTATCATGACAGCATGGCACCAGATCTGTAGCTGGTCTGTAGCTCAGGTTACTCGAACACCTCTTAAAATAATGTATGACTTTATGAAATTTTACTTTTCCCTTGTTTCTACGAAATACGTACTGAGCTTTAAGGTAGGGAAGAATAGGTGGCTTTGAACATGCCTGGGAGTCTGAACACCTCTGGAGATGTACTCAGTCGTATGTGCAGGCGAACATGTATGACCTGGGTGAAAGGGAGACATTTCTCTTCCTTAGCCAAAGCTGTGGTAATGCAGTTCTGTGGCTCTCACACATTCTTGTCCTTCATTCTCTACCCAAAGTATAGGTTGTACAGGATTCTATCAAATGGGAACTTATTATGCATGCTATTACTAGAGATCCATCGGAGACAGACTTGTATATGGTCTGTTAATTTTGTATGCAAGACAAGCTCTCCAGTTAAAACAGGATTTGGGGGTTTTTTTGGGGATTTTTTTTGGTGTTTTGGTTTTTTTTTTAATGTGCAGAGAGCAGTAGTGACATTCTGTGTGTCCAGTGTATCATACTGTGTTTTTGAGAAATTGTGATGTTTAGATTTTTGCCTGGTTTTAAAATCTTGCAGCAATAGGTTCTGTATTTCAGGCTAAAGTTAGAGCCAACAAAGGGGATATGGGGCAGGACCATGAGACCAGGAGGAGGAGGGAGAGAAGGGTGGCTCTGGTGTCAGTGACCTGAAAATTCTCTTCGGTGGTCTTGTCAGGTCAGGTTCTGGGCCATGGAAGTATCTGCTTCCTCAACCTCTGTCTGTCACCCAGCTCTGGAAACAACATAAGAGAGAGTCCTGCATTAAATAATGTACGAGCTCTGTGCACTCACTGAAGATGAGCTGTCTCTCACAAATAGTTTAACTGTGTATTCAGAAATAAAGCATGCTCAGGAAAAAAATAAGTTTGTGTTGGCTTTTCCTACCTTTCAAGAGCCATTCTTTGTGAATGTTTATTGGCAATGACCTTGTTTTGGAAGATAAAGAGGGAAAAGGTGAGAGAAGGCTGAGGGGAGTGGGATTGTTTAATTAGAAGAAAAAAGGTTGAGGGAGGACCTCACAGCTGTCTGCAGCTAAAAATAAAAGGTGATAGTATAAGTAGCAGTGGACACAGGTTGCAATAAAAGAAATCTAGTTAGATTTTAGGTAAAATCTAAAAAAACAGTCATGGTTTGAGTGAAGGATTAAACCACAAGACCCTCAGATGTAATTAATCTCTGAATAACAATTCTAGGGTTTTTTTGATATGTTATGTCATGTACTGATGACCTGTTATAGCTCCTGTGTTAAAAATTACACTGGCTCCTATTTGTTTGCTTATAAGACATAATTCTTTTTAGTCTCTTGTCCTTTCTGCTGATTTTGGTGATTGGTATTTGTCTTTTTAAAATAAAGAAAAAAAACCACAGTATGTTTTTCCTGCTGTACCAATCCCATAATTGTGTCTTCTCACACTATAAACAAATCATGATTAGGCACAGATAAATTCTGCTGCTGCACTGCAAGTCCACCAACTTCAATGTTACGAAATATTCCTCTGCCAGGATTATTAGATTGCACACACGTGGCTCACTGAGTTATGGTTGTTGATGGAGTTTGTCTGACAAATGTCCTGGACACTATCCACATTCCTCCTGTTCTGAAAAACAGAGGACGTGAGTCTGCAAGTCTGCTGAGCCAAGTGCTTTCGTAACCTTTACATTTATTTTCATCTCTTTGTTTTGGAAAGATATCAGCAAACTGAAGTTTGTGTTTTTGCCGACAGACTTATTTATGCTAAAATCCAAATCTAAAACATTCAGGACTTCCTCTTTTTGTTGTTGTTTTGGTTTGGTTTGGTTTGGTTTTTTCCAAAATTACTTGGAAGAAATATGACAAAAATTTTGGAGGAAATAAATAAAATTGAATTTGAGAACTCAAATGGTTAAATGACTGTTCTCAATACCAACCTGAAAACTCAGCTGTATTAAATCTTTGACTCAAATGTGATCTTAATTTAAAAAGGGAGAACAGAAAACATGGAAAGAGAAAAACAAATTTTTGGCAGGAACATGATTAGATAGTCACTGGGGTAGTAAAAAATGGGAGTTCACTGTTTCCAAAGTATGTCATCAGAAATCACAATGTCGCTTATTTCTTCACTGTGAAGTTGACTCTGCACGGAGGTTAGGACTGCTCTGGAGACTCCCCGTAGAATAATGAATAACCTATTTGAAGAAATTTCTGTATGTGTGGGCTACAAAAAGGGTAAAAAGGTTCAGATTCATGTACCTTTTGTGACAGTTGCTTTGTTGAGAACTAAGTTCTGTCTTGGAGCCTGCAGAGACATTTTTCCTGCTATGCAGAGAGCAGGGAGGGTTTTGATACCTCATAAACCCTGTTTGCTTTTGCTGATCACGAGCTCCCTGTGTTGTCTGAGTGTGGAGGAAGGTCTTATACTGCCTGTGATCAAAAGTTAATGCTGAAAACAGGGAGAAGGCCTCATACAGTAAAATTTGTGGCATTGAATCAGGCCAGTCTTCAGTTTTTCTAGATTTTGACCCTTTTGGTGTTTAGTACCAGCTGCTTCAGATGTGAAACCCATTATGATGCACCTTACAGACCAGTTTTTTCTAATTTTAAAATTTGATGAGATTGGTTTGTTTGGATTTTTTTTCCCTGAATCACATCTCATTCATTACTTTTTAAATCTTTAGTGCCTATTTTAATATGTTGGTTTAAAGCCTGAAATACCTACTCTCTGCTTGAAAACAAAAGGGGGAATGAAAAAATAAAACCTACAGATCTATGTTTTGTTTTGTATATGTTATGTATATGTTTTGTCCTCTTGGAAAATAACAGTGGAAGCATACCTTGCTGATTAGTGGCTGTTGTGCAATAATAATTTTTACAATATATACCTACCTGTTTCTGCCAAAAGAAATATGCTTTAGGATACAACAAAAGATCCTAAAAATAAGTTAATACACAAATGAAAATGTGAAAGCTAATGTTTCAAGATCCGACTGTGACAGGTTGTTCTAAACTCTAGGATTTTGGGGGGTTTGTTTTTAAACTCTCATCTGTGAAGTCCTTTGTTGTAAGATTCCTGCATTGATCTCCTCTTTCTTTTACTAAAATGTATTCTCCTATTCACTTTGCTGCTGCAGATAGGTTAGATTTCATCACTGAGTCTTTGTGAGACCTGGATTTTTTTAACATCAGAAAATTATTGGAAAAACTGTAAAAATGAGATATAGTCATAACTGTCCCTTAGTTTACCTTATCATGTCTTTGTTTATGTTCTTCATCTGAGTTCTATATTTATATATTTTGCATTCTGATCTGAGAGATGCAGAGAATCTGTCTCTTCCAGAAAGGTTTTACAATTACCTGTAGTCCTAATTAAAATAATTTTTCATGTTGGCACCCTTTTTAGGCTATACTAAAACTATCCTGGAGGCTAGATCATTATTTATTTTAATGCTAAAGAAACCTTTCCTATCTTTGCCCTTTATTTCCTGCCTCTTAGCCATCATCACACTTTTTGGAAGGCAGCTTCTATGAGCAGCAAACATGTTAACGGGAATTGAAAGGATTTATACAAGGGTGTAGGAACAAAATACTTTGAATTACTTTTTGGTAGGGAAGAAAAAGACGTAGCTTTTCATAACCAGAGTTAGACAGCTCTGACAGGGCATATGTCATTTTGAAATAGAGTTAAAGCTGAAACTGCTGTAGGCATGAAACAAACAAGGCATTTGGGGGTCTAACATTATTTCAGCCCAGCCTATGCTCTTTCATGTCTAATTGCTTAATTACAGTTTACTGTACATTTTAATGACGTAGACTCTGAATCTCTCAAGCTAAAGCAATGTATGATGCTGTGGTGCTCCCTGCATTTTTCCAGTCTAAGTGGAATTCATTAATGTGCCTAGTCAAGCAAATGAAATGATCTTTTGTGCCATTTGCTCTTGTTCCTTCCTGGTTTTCTGAACTCACTACCATCTTTGTGGGGGTTAACAGCTTTGGAAGGGAAGGGATAACAAGTGAATAATGAGTTACTCTTTTTTTTTTTTTTGGTATTGAAAACAGCAATAATATTGATTCACAATACAGATTAATTCAGCATTTAGCAGAAAACAGCAGATTTCCATTTTTCAAATACAGATCCCTGATTTGTTGACTGTTGATTTATCTTGGTCACTGAAGCATGTTATAGTCTTAACACACTATTGAACTTCCAGATAGTCCTTCAGAGTAGCGTTAAAACCTTGTTGATGTTCAACAAATTATTTCACCATTAATTAAACTGTAAATCAGTAAGTCAGTTCCTACCACCTTTCACTTTATTTCCTTTTCTTTTTCTTTTTCCTATTCATTTTTTCCTCTTTCCTCCTTTTCCTTTTTCCCTCCTTTCTTTCTCATGAAGGACAGCACAAAAGCTACACAGCTGTTTTGAAATTTGCATGCTTTTGTTTGTAGTGAACCCATGATTTCAATATAGATTATTTTTACTACAACCAAGCAGCTACATGAGTGGTAGGGAAGTATCTTTGTAGCCTGCTAATGAACTCACCATTTTTTGGTGTACTGTGATAAATCATGATGGCTGCATGGCATATTACAAATGAGAGTTACAATCAGATTTCTCTTTTTCTGGGTTCCAGTAATTTTTTAAGTGCTTTTTTCGAGGCCATCATAGACGGAGTTCAAATTAACGCTTGGCTGTAGTCAGAGTGATAAATTTTTTATTGACATTCATTAAAAGTGTCAACAGCTGTTTTGGATGATACACTTCAGAGAGAAACAGTAGCTGATTCTTTCTTCCTCATCAGTCCATCAGGTGTACCCTAATAAGGGAGGAAGGGAGCATAAAAAACAACAACCTCATTGAAGTCAGGCATGGGAGGTAAAGTGTTTCAAATAAATCAGTAGTAAAACTATATTTGACTTCTATGGGACCCATCTGGGACCTGTAAAAAATGCAAAATTCCTTTTCTGAGTTTTCTTCAGAGGTGATGGATGGTTTGTTGCAGTAGAGCCAGTTCCAGAGAAGATCATGTTCCTTGCTCTTCCCTGGGAATTGGCTAAGACTTGTATGCAACATTAGATCGTGCTGTCTGCATTAGCTACTTATTCCTCCAAACCAGTAGCTGGAGGACTGGGACTCTGGTCGAGTCCCAGAGTAAAGTAGGGGATCAGAGCCTGAAGAACAGAGCAGTGAGTGGGCAAGGCTGGCGCCTGAACCTGGGGCTAGTCATAGGAGCAATGTGCCACCACAATACTTCTAGTAATGAGTAATGGTTCTTGTTCACATTAGTATCTGCACTTGTGTACAGCTTTTCTGTACTCCACAGCCTCTTATCCCATTGCTATCAGGCCATGAGAAACAGAATATGGGTTTGAACAATGTTTATCCCCTCATCCTCTTCCAAGGGGTGGTGGGGGAATGTACCCACGTGACTGCAGTGTGCTTGTTTTCACAGGGGTGTTTTGCCATGGAGATTTCATGGTGATAGTGTCTTGCCTTGCTACACAGATTATACAGCCCTGTGAGGAAAAGGGGAAAAGCAACAGAAACGTGGCCTGTGCATGGAGCAGTCATCCAGGAGGTGGTGGTCATTGTCACAGTCATTCGTGCTGCTTTGGACCAGGCTCTCAGAGAGTTTCTCACCTGGAGACCACACCTACTCTTACAGTAGCTTTATCTTTGCTGTGCAAGTGTGTGACCTACAGTCTTGTAATACTGAGCCTGATTATTTTATTTCCTTAGGAGCAGGACATGGGTTTTGAAAAGGAGATATAGGAAATGGAGGCTTAAGTTGGTGTCACAGGTGCAAATGAGAATCTTTGCCTGTTGCCAACCTTAAATTGTTGGTAGAAATCAGTTGCTGTTAGAAAGACCAATTTTTAAATATATATTTTCTGCCTCACCTAGACAAATTTTTATTTTTGCAGCTTCATCACCACAAGAATCATTTTTCAGTGCTGTCCCTATTTTTCTCCCAGGCCAATTGTCAAGTGCCAAAATGAACAAATTTTTTTACTTTGAAAAGTATATAAACTTTTGGAACCGGAGAGGAAAATGAGTGCCCCTGATCCCTGCTATCTCCTTGCATCCCCCCTGTCACTGGCTGTGCCAGAGGAGCCCAGGCTTGTGCTTTCCTTCACCTGTGATGTGCTCCCAGCCCCAGCCTAGAGTTGTGCCTACCCACTCCTCTCTATTTCTTATAACAGAGATAACTCTTATATAACGTGGTAAGTCAGGACTTTTCATTTCTGTTTAAAGTTTCAGACACTAACATGAGTAAAACTGAAACAGGATAATCATTCTCAATTTCCATGTTTAAGTATAGTGGTCATTCACCTTTTAGATCAGTGAAACAGATTAGGATTTCCAGCATGCAGTACAAATAAAATTCAGAAGCCTGAGTCCCATTAGTGCAATTGGTGTGGCTGGTTTTCTCCACACTGAAAATACATCTATTGCATTCATCTCCAATCCACTTAATTGCTGCTTACAATTGAATTTTTCTCATTGATCAAGCTCTAGTTCTGCCTACCATAGTGCAATGCTGGCTGTTACCAGACATCAGCAAGAGCGTGATTCCTTCAAAATGAAGGTTCACTTCCAGGAAATCCAAGCCTGTGCTTAGATATATTGAAGCAATTTTACTGGCAGCTGTAAAATGCTCTGGTTTTAAATCCTGGCATGAAATTCTCTGCTGTTAAAATCATTCAGTAAATGAATGTGAAGTCTCTTTATATGTTCTCTGTGTAGTTTTGAATTTACACATGCTTAGGTTTTTTCAGTCTTGAAAGACATCTCTTAGCAGCTAAGAGGAAGTAATGACATTGCGAGTTTCTATTTCTTAATGCCAGTGTGGCCAAATTGCCCCTTGGCTTTGTCTGTGTCTCTTGTCAGGATTGTTCTGTGTAGTTGTTTTGAAGATGCTGGTCTTGTTTATCATCTGCCCTAAGGGACTGGTCCTGACCTTCTTCACTATGAAAAGTGAAAATCCTGGTTTTGGTGTGACTGACAAATGCAGTCATATCTTGCTAGTCACACTGATACAGACTTTCAAGGGGCTTGGCAGGGAGGATTGATTTAGCACAGTGTCTGTGGAAGTTTTTTTTGCAACAAGTATAGATTTTTGCAGGAGTCCAGGTGTTTCTGTAGCTCAGAATTAGGGATGAATTCCTACTTATCCTTATCTTTACGCTATTCTACCTACAGGAGGATTATGTGCTCTTTCAAGGGTGGGGAGACATTAAAAGAAAGTACTTGATGTTGGTTAGACCTTCTGCAATGGAAACCAAAATAGTCACCATGGCTCTGCTGCCCAAGTCCAGCTAACTTTCCGAGGCATTATGGTAGTAGTGTACTAGAACCACTTTCTTAGGAAAAGCTTGTTTTGGCCAAAGAGAGCGTGCGTGACAGCAAGTAAAATTGCAGCCTGTGTCATTTAATTCTCCTGTATGACTTTGTTTTGTATTTCACTGTGTCTTTATTGACTTAGCTGGATAGCAATTATGTCATGTGCCAAAATGGCATTTGTACATAAGAATCACTCTCAAATACAATTCAAAGGCCATAGACTTGTTTCGAAGATCTGAGGACGTTACTGAACACATTAAAGCAATCAAATTGTAAAATGCATTAACAAATCTATAGTTTCTTTTAACTTCAGGCCCTCTAGGGCTGTGAAAATCTGTAACAGTGAAATAGTTGTGACAGCATTCCCGTCCACATGTTAGCAAAGTCTCAGTAACAGCATAACCTGAAAGAAGTGGTTTACACTAATGTACCGTAACTATTAAAAAGAGAAAGGGAAAACTAAAAATAATTGAGAGACCAGAGAGAGAAAATACATTAGACAGAGCAGAATCAATGTTCCACTAATATCAGTCTGACAGGATGGGAAAAGCTCTAAACCTAAATCCACATAATTCTCTCAGATCTCGTCTACAAATTCACATTAGTCATGAATACCTAATACACTGATTTAAAAAGTACATATCGAAGCTAAGTAGGCTAAAACAATAAAATAATAAAAATAATAGTGGAAAGACCATCTGCTGGAATTTGTGATGACATAGTTTCTGCACCAAGCAACCAAATCAAAATGAAACAGGAAAAGAAGTGAAAACTGCAGAAATTGTGTCTTGTGTACAATCTCTTAATTGCTAGCAGGCATTTTTTCACATGATTCTTTGGAGAGCAGATGGTGTCACTGTTATTTGTAAATTGGTTGCGGTACTACAGAAATTAATATAACTCTTCAAGTTATTACCTTTTAAGTTGCACTCTTCCATTGCATCAGATTTGTACATCATAACATCCATAGCAAGCCATTTTCCTATTTTATTTATTTTTAACTGATTTTTTTTTTGTTTTCTTTAGTTTTGGTTTGGTTTTTTATGGGTTGTTTTTTTTTTTTTGTCTAAAGTAGGAAATGCTTGTTCAAAGGATCAATGTTCTGCCAAGACTAATGATAAATAATGAAATGAGCTTCAGTTTAATCTTCATTTTTCTGGGTTTTTTTCCCAGCAATAGTCAGAAATTCCACTTCATACTTATACTGAAAACAAAAAGGGAATTTTCGTAGAAGTATTTTTAAAAGAAATTATTACATGGCCAGAGTGACAGACTACATTATGTTATTTGAAATGCGGGATAATGTTCTAACACAAACTAGTACGTAAGAGAAATTGTAATAGCACTTCCTGGAAATTCAGAAAGTATTTCTGCCCATATAGCTTTATTTCTTTTTTTTTTTTCATGCACAGACTTTTTTTTTCTCAACTTCTTCACTGAATACATAGAAGAAAAATATGACATTATGATAGGTTTCAATCTGAAATACATAAACTTCAAAAAAAATCAGCGCCTCCCAGTATCATTAAAAAGAGGGTAACACAAAAAGAACCTGTTTAGAAAAGGAGATGTTTTTAAAAGCAATCATACTAGATTGGTTTAAGAGCTGTGGTGGCCAATGGAATATAATATCCAATGTGATAAGGGGACTTGGAGATCAAACACCATCTGCAGATGCATGAACCAGCTGCAAGGGACTAGAAATAATGTGCATCATTAGAGGCCATTGCACTCTCCCTTTGGAAATAATACTGATAAGCTTGAAAAGATTGACAAGGGTGTTTCTTGCAGTGAGAAACTTGATCAGCTTACCTTATTAATGAGAGAGCAAAAAGGTGACATTTCCTGTTCCAGAGAAGTCCTGGTGAAAATATTTATTCTAGAAGAGAGCCACCTAATTTGGCAGAAAGACATAAAGGGTCCTAATGACTAAAGACCTTAATCTAATATATTAAGACTTGAACTGAGACATGATTTTAAAATCATTAGAATAGAGGAGAAAAAGAGAAAAGCTTGCACAGGTATTTGGCAGATTCTCCTTCACGCAAATTATCTAGAGTTGTTTGCCTGTCCTTCTGAATGATATGATATGACATAGCTAACTAGGGAATATGGGCTTGTTCTGGAGATGTGTGTCTGCATGCTGAGCTAACCCTGGTCCCCTGCCAGATTCTCTCAGCATCCAGAACATCCATTCCTGGACCTGCGCACCTTCTGTAGTTCGAAATCTTACGGAGAATTTAGGATTAGGGAAAATCAAGGGCTCAAGTTTAAATTCTCTTTGTTTTAAGGACAGCATGAAGGCAAACCGTGCTGAAACTTGGTGACAGACACAAACTACCCACTGAAGTGGTCCAGAACAGCGTTTTAGCTTGAGTGACTGCTTCTGGATCTATTTAAGTGTGAATCTGAGCCGGTTATATTCAGCCAACAAAAGCAGAGATAGAGCACCTGCATGGTGAGTGATACCTGAGGGGTGATGTATGGAGGCAGTGGTCCTCACCTCATGTTGCAGCCTTCCAGAACAAGTGCCCCCAGGCCCAGGCTGCCTGTGGGGCGCACTGAGGCCTCCATGTGGAAACCACAGGTGCATGGTGCCGTTTCATGCAGTGCGCGTGCAGGGCGGTGCAGTGCCCTGTCCCAGGGCTGGGCAAGAGCTGCCATTGCAGGTGAGGGTTGGCTGAGGCTGCCCTGCCGTCCTGCCACCAGTCTGGCTCTCACAGGCTGCTGAATGGGGCAGGAGCTGCCAGCTCACACAGCACCCGAGCTGATATTTCCTTGTGCAACCCCCTCCTTTCCCTTTTTGTTCTTTTGCCTATCCACACCAAAGCGGCACTTTTCCCCAAGAGGTGATTTGTGGCACTTTTTATTCTCTTCAGTATCTTCTGATACCATAAGGGAATACATATACTAATTGTTAGAGAATACCAATGAATGAATGAATGAAAGACAGCACTGTTATCATTTTAATGGCATTTTGGTCAAGGCAGCATCAAATGCTGTTTTGTTCCTCATTCACTCATAAGGGGTATTTTGCTGTTGTCTGTGTGCAGGGCACTTGATGTAAGCATTGCTGTAGAAACCTGCATGAAACATGGAGGGAGGGATGGCTGGCTGTGGAGAGAGGAAAGCTTGCAAATGTGTCCATTTGGCTTGAAAGCACACTGTAAATGCAACTTTTAAGGTGAATCTCTTCCTTAATAAGGTGCTAGGTCCAGGTTTTTTTCTTCAGTAGAGTTTTTTCTTGCGCTTTCTGGCACTTACTGCAGGAAACATTCCCCCTCCTGGAATCATGAGAATTGACATCAAAAATTACTCTGGTCTATAACTCTTTGAAGTAATGGCAGGTAATTTTAAGTTATTTAGTTGTTTCCTATGTCAGTAAAAGGAGTGGTGGGATAACTATACCTAGATATTACCAAGTACTGAAAATGCCAAGAAGTTCTGAGAATGAATGAGATGTGACAGTAACCCAAACCTGTTTGATCTTGCATTTCACTCAAGTACAAGGCAACTGCCAACTGCAGTGGCCCTGGATGGCTGCCATCACAAACCAAAGTACAGTAACTATTGTTTGAATGTGTAAATCACAACCAGCATATTCACTGTCTGTCACAGCAACATGCAGCCAAATTTGCCTTAAAATTATCATCTTCATACATGGCCTGGAAGGATCTCTGTGAAGAAGTTTCATGCTGTCCATCCTCTTCCCATACAGTGAACTGGGAGGGAATGCCATTTTCTGAGGCTGCTAATTCCACACCGGCCACGAATGCAGAAATGTTCTTGGGTTCAAATGTAGCGTCAAGGTGAAAATTTTTATTCTGGAGTCAGGGTGGAAGCAATAGAAAGAAATCAGTAACTGAATTCATAAAAGTATAGTAAGAGGAAAGAAGGATGCATCTTGATTCCAGTTGATTTTCAGCACATCTCTTTCAGTCACAGAAAAATGTAATGTTCCAGTTTGCTCTGCAAATATTGTCAAGATCATTAATTTATGCCTTTTAACTTATTACAAGGTTATCATGCTGTGGATTTTTAATTAAAAAATAAAAGGCAAGACTCAGCCTTTTTTATTCGGACCACTCAATTTGCATTTCAATCTTTTTTATGGATTCCTTGTTGAGCCCTTACTTGCATGTCACTTACACCCTCTGCACCTACCCTTTGGCGTGGTTTAAAATGAGAGAGTAGAGCTGTCTCATTCAAATTCAGCAGACTTTTCTATCTAAATATTCCCACACACCTTTTTTTGCAATCCAGTTATACAGGAGTAGAGAAACAATGCTTGCAACAACAGAGGGAGCATTCATGAAAAGATGAAACTAGGCACTGATTGCTGGAGATAGAGCCCACAACAAGCCACTTTAAGTTATATGGTTCTCACTGATTTAACTCCCAAAGGAGGAAAGAACTTGCAATTAGACTGCCTGAAAATTGGAGGTTCTGTGTCGTATGTGGTCTCAGAGTTATGTAGCAACATTTACCTCCCTGCTGAGTTTTCACTTCCAAGCAGTTTAGCTGTATGTGTGTGTCTATTTTTTTTTATTTTTTCTTGCCTGTTTTGCTTTCCCCAAGCTTATTCCCGGGGATATTATTTCTGGTAGCGGGATGCAGGGTTTGGATGAATGACTCCACAGGGGTTCTCCTGCTCTGTATTCTGCAGGGGTTCTCCTTGAAACCCCTTAAAGCCCGCTGGCAGCAAGCAGACGCAGCTGACATGTGACCTCACGACAGCTTTCCTCCGGTGCTGCACAACACCCTCTGGAATATTGTTACTAATTCTTATTTGTTAAACCCTGACACTGTGCCAGACAGAAATACCAAGCCAGTTCTGGTTTCAGAGAGCCGTAGTCCAGAGAGACATAGAAGGGTAAATGCATGGGGTGACTGAAGAGGCAAAAGAAATTCATATGTAGGTGTGATGTGTATGTTTACTGTATAAAACACTGTCAGAGTCCCCTGACCACAAAATCAAACTTCCAAACAGGTTTATAGCAGGTGACTTGCAGTAGGTTTAGCAGCAGTGCATTTGTATCTGAATAAAGATGTTAATAATCCAGAGGAAAGATGCTGGATGAGAAGGAGCTTAACAGCAGTAAGACCACACTTTGATGGGCTGGCAAGTGCTCTCCTAATAAGTTCAAATCAACTGACTACAACAGCACAGTTTTCATTTTGTTTAAATTGTGGTGACCTTCTCTGTCTGCTGGGGCTACTTTCATTTCCATGACACCAGAAGCTGATGTCTTGGGATTTTAAAAATCTTTCATTTTGAATTTTAATAAGCCGGCATTACCTTATTTCCTTTCAGAAATGACTGTGAACTCTGTTTATAAGTCTCCAATATATATTATTACTTTCCATGAGAACTATTTACAGGTACCTATGTAATGAGCACTATTAATCCTTTATAAAAATAGAAGTGTTGGCCACATTTTCTTGTAAATAATTTATCCTGTCCACTTGTCTACTAGCTCTACATCTGCTCTGTTTATATGCTTCCTACTCCCATTATCAGGGAGTTTCTCACTGCCTTCCGGAAACATGCTAAGCAGCCTGACAAATGTTTGTCATATGCAGTTCATTCTTTTTCTCCCTTCTCCAGGTGGGAGAATGTTTATACAACAGTGTTGTACTTTTAAGAGGGTTTTGTAAATTATGTGTGCACCACATATATGCTATAAAATACTGTGTTAACAAAATCAACGAGTGTCTACAGTATTTAGAAAAAAACAAGACAGGTTTTTAGCTCCCACAGAAGATTGTTCTGGTCTGAAAATTTTCTTCTGCACAGTTGAGCTTTATTCAGTTGTGATAAATTCTTTCTCTGTTTGTAGCTATAGCAGCCTAGTAATAGAAGGAGATCATTAGATTTCGTGGCTGAAAGAAATAACACACGGAAGCTCAGATGGCATTTTAAAGTTTGTCACTGTAGAAGCAAAGATCACTATCACTCTTGGCTTAGAGTTCCTTGCCAGTTGATTGCTTCAATTGCTCCATCGTAGGCCAGCTGGCAAGAAACAAAATTGGGTCATCATTTGGGAAAAAAAGAAGACATCAATACATGTGACTTTTTCATCTATCCCTAATCATGGCAAATACCTAAACATGATTCATTCATTGTTCATTACTTCAGAGTTCCATATGTGCTATGGGGATTATTATTTGTGTATCACCTCTATTTTCCTAATATTCAGAATATTTGTTTGATATATATGTATAAGATTAGTAGTTTTATGTCCCATTCTTCATGGGGTATAAAAAACATCTTTAGGAAAGCTGCAAAATTCCAATTCTATAATATCAAAATTTCTCTCATTTTTCTCATGCTCTTGGTAAACTATAGTGTGATTATTTTTTTCCTGTGCTACAAGAAGTGCTGACTTTAATCATTATAGCATTTTTTCCCATGGTTGTTCATTATGAATGCATTCAAGCCCCTGTGAAGCAAAAGAAAGAAAAAAGACAGTTTACATTTAAGAAGCAGGAGAGAATTTACATTAACTTGTTTCTACATTGGAATTTTTTCAGTAATTTTTACATTTGTCTGAGATTTTACCTTTTAATCTGTAGGGCAGGGACCACAGTAAGTCTGTTACGCCTGATGCCAGTAGTTCATGCAGATTGAATAGACTGTGATGGATTGCTTCATTTCGACAATTGAAGTAAACAGATGGAAATTTTTACCTTGAGACCTAATAACAGATGATGAATGAGAACTTCTGTGGAAATGGAAGTAAGGTGTTCTTTCCTAAGGCATAGCAAAGTGCTGAGCGATCCCTGGGAATATGATGAAAAGCAGGCAAGCTGCTCCATGGAAATACATGTTTTTCCAAATAGAGGAGGTGAAGCACTCAGTGAAGCATGACTTCATAGATCATAGAATATCCTTAGTTGGAAGGGACACACAAGGATCATCGAGTCCATTGGTCTACAAAGTAATGACAATGGGGCTGAAATAAATCTCTCTTTACTCCCAGCTTTTCTCTTTTGCTCTCTTTGTAAGACTGAAAAGAGGGCAGCTCTTTCAAATTTCAAACTTAATTTAGATAGAATGGAAAAGGTGGTGGCATTGTTAGGCTTACAGACTTTTTCCCTTCTGTGAGGAAATTATTACCTAAAATGCAGTTTCAGGCATTGAATTTCTGCTAGTTCCAAGCTGGGACACCATGACATTTTAATTTTAGGCTCTGATAACCAATATCTTGCAGTTCTCATAGCCACTGAATTATTTGATAGATTTGGGTTCTGGCCTAGGTTTGACAAATTGTTCCCAGTTATAATCTCACCACCACAAAACACGAATGCCAGCATGGTCAGGCTGCTCCTTGCTAAGGGCACCTGATCATCCTTTTTTTGCTTATCGGAGCTGAGTCTTGTATCCCTGTGCTGGAAGCCTGTTAATAGAGGTTACAAGAATTTGCACACATTCAATACTCCCACTACAGATGCTATTAAATTAAATAAACAGTTGTTAATGAGAGCTAAAAGTAAAACACAGAGAAATACACCAAATTGCTTGGAGTTATATAAAAAGCTTAGTGCATCCCTACAATGTCCCAGTATAGATGGAATTTACTCAGTTAAATCAATAGCCTGCAGTCTATGTTTACAAAAATGGCAATCTCCATTTAATGAATCAAGTTGCCTTTGTTTCGCTCAGCAACAGTCAGACACACTGTGCACAAGGAAATTACTGCCTTAGAGTTGTCTCTTTTTTCCTTCCTTCTACTCCCACCACCTTTTCTTATTTTCCTGTAAATTCGATGAAAGGAATTCTTACTCCTTGCAGCATATGCTCAGTAAGTACAGTGAGGCTCTCATTCCCTCTTGGAAGGCACTGCAAACTGAAATACGGAACTTCTGCCCTCAGTATGTTTGATTGCCTGTGCTTTGCCCCAAAACACAGTAAAAACCACTGCTGATGGATAGACTGCATTCATTTGCACATATGACATTTGTAACAGCATTTTGAGCAGGTGTATTCAGCATGAAGCTCCCTCAATTAATGTATCTGAAATCACCAGCTTTACTTCAGCATTCAGAAATGTGTATTCATTAAAAAATGTCATAACTTGATGATATGGCTCTAACTGCATGAGTGGTTTAGACGTGTACACATGCCTGCCTCCTGAAAGTCAAACCTTGGACGTTTCCAGGTGTTCATAGTGATCTGTCCTGCATCTTTTTTCTGTGTTGTTGAATCCAAGGGTGCTGGAATTTTCTAAATAAGCACAGTAAATCAGTGTTTTTAAAACTAATTTTAAGCCTGTAGAGTTAATGATAATGGGACGTATCTGAACTATTTTGCTGAATAAGAGGTAAATGGGAGAGATGGGCAAGCTTGCTATTTAGCATCATCTGTACTCCATCTCAGGGTGCACAGCTGACTGTCCTGGTGCTGTGATGGATCTCCAGTAAGGTAGTTTTTATACAGGTTCAACCAAAGTCAAAAATCAAAAGAGACTGGGGTGATTGATCAGAGCACAGATACTGATTTCCTTGATCCTTCCAGTAACAAGGAATAATAAAGTTTTGGAGAAGGTTATTCTGGGAGGTATTGAAAAACACCTGAAAGACAATGCAGTCACTGGTCACAGCCAGCACGGCCTCATGAGAGGAAAGTCCTGCTTATCAAACCTAATTTCCTCTTGTGACAAGGTAACCCAACTGGCTGATCAAGGGGAGCCAGTTGATGTGATCTTTTTGGATTTCAGTAAAGCTTTCCATGCAGTCTCTCACAGTGTCCTTCTGCACAAGATGTCCAGCTCACAGCTGGATAAACACATCATGTGGTGGGTGAGCAACTGGCTTATGGGTTGGGCACAAAGGGTTGCAGTGAATGGGGTGACATCAGACTGGTGACCTGTCACGAGTGGGATTCTGCAGGGCTCCAACCTCGGCCCTCTGCTCTTCAACAGCTTCATCAATGACTTGGACTCAGGACTAGAAGGACACGACGCAAGTTCACAGATGATGCAAAACTGGCAGGAGCTGTTGACTTCCTCAAAGGCAGGGAGGTGCTGCAGAGAGACCTTGACAAATTGGAGGGCTGGGGAATCACCAAACATGTGAGGTTCAACAAGGGGAAGTGGTGGATTCTACACCTGGAATGGGACAACCCTGGATGTATGGACAGACTGGGGAATGAGAGGCCGGAAAGCAGTGCCACAGAAAGGGACCTGGGGGACCTGGTCCATGGCAAGTTGAACATGAGCCAGCAGTGCCCTGGCAGCCAGGAGGGCCAAGCGTGTCCTGGGGGGCATCAGGCACAGCATCACAGCCGGGCAAGGGAGGGAATTGTCCCACTCTGCCCTGCACTGGGGTGTCCTCACCTCAAAAAAGTGCTGTGTGCAGTTTTGGGTGCTACAATATAAGAAAGACATTAAACTATTAGAGAACATCCAAAAGAGGGTCACGAGGAGGGTGAAGGACCTTGAGGGGAAGCTGTGTGAGGAGCAGCTGAGGTCACTTGGTCTGTTCAGCCTGGAGAAGAAGAGACTGAGGGGAAACCTTATTGCAGTCAACTACAACTTCCTCATGAAGGGAAGAGGAGGGGCAGATGCTGATCTCTTCTCTGTAGTGACCAGTGACAGGACTCAAGGGCATGGTCTGAAGTTGTGTTGGGAAGTTTAGGTTGGATATTAGGAAAAGGTTTTTCACCCAGAGGGTGGTTGGGCACTGGAACAGCTCCCTAGGGAAGTGGTCACTGCGCCTACCTGACAGAGTTCCAGAAGCATTTGGACAATGCTGTCAGGCACGTGGTGTGATGGATTCTTGGGGCTGTCCTGTGCAGGACTAAGAGCTGGACTCTATGATCCTTGTGGTTCACTTCCAACTCAGCATATTCTGTGAAAGTTATACCGTATCTTGTGCTAAGCGAGTTTACAGAACCTTGATTTATGTGACATGCAGGTTAAGAGGGTTGATAGTAATAACATAATCTAATTTTCTGAACATCTCTGCACATCTTCAAAGAATGTTTTAATCCTGTATTTACTTGTATGCTGGCTATACACATATGTCACATTTTTACTACCTAAACAAAGGAGAACCTGATTTCAGGTGTTAAAGTGGTTTCAAAAATAATAAGGGAAAAAAAAAGAAAAAGGTGGACTTAACCCTCCTGAGCAGAGCCAATTTGTTATTTCACTACTTTCCACTTTGATAGTCAAGTAAGCTGCACTCCTACCAAATAAATGCCTTGTGAAAACAAGGAGACACCCTCATATACCTAATTTAAAAATGTATGCCACTCCAAGAGGGAGGATGATCCATTGAGTGAAATGCTAGACAAGGGCTTAGCTTAACTGTGTGATTTGCTCTGTTCCTTTTTAACTGTCTAATGTTTGCCAGATTATTGTAGTCAAAATCAGCAAGTCTATATAACTTGGGTTCATAAATTTATTGCTAGGTATGAGTCTGACTTACTTTTTGGAAATAATTTTATGAACTGTAGCTGGCTATGGGGCTGGGTTAGTCTGAGTCTAATTGGTTAATTATCTAGGATGTCCTTGTCACTAGTGTGGAGAGGTAAGTACCACCAGGTTTGAGTCAGCCCAGTCTAAAGAAGGTGCGTGAAATGCTGGAACAAATGAACTTCTGGATCTGCTGGTGTGTTGTCTTTCAGTGTTGTAGGAACTGAAGCATCTGATTTGGAGTAAATATAGCTAGTAACTTTGAGCTGCAGAAGTTAAGTGAAGTTAATCCGTCTGGTTTCATTCTTCTCTATGGTCAGGACAGTGGATGGATACTGTGGCGATAAAAACACTAGGAACTGTTCAGTGCTTTTGTCAGTGACTGAGATGTACTACTGGTTTTGTCTCTCACCACTGTAAAGTGAACACCTGCATGTCTTAGCTTTAGACATGCACAAATACTCATAGAATGTTAAGAAAGTGGAGAAAATTTCTTGGGGCTGGTTCAACTTTAACCATATTAACACATATAATTCAGTGTGCTTGATTTTCAAAAACATAGTTAAAAAACATTTTCATTTTGGTGTGGGTTTTTTGGTTTGTTTTGTCATTTTGGTTTTGTGGTTTTGGGGGTTTTGTGTGTGTTTGTGTTTGGGTTTGGTTTGGGTTTTTTTGTATTAGGTAATTTTAAGTAGAATGTCCCGTAGGGAAATGCTAGATAACTGCCTAAGGCTAGATGTCATTCTCTGAAACCAGGGAATGTTTTGGGAGGCTGAATCAAAGAAAAACCAGTAATTTTAATTTTCTCCAAAATTTAAACTTTTTTTTATACATATCCTCTGAATAATTTAGTTTGCTTTGAGAGGAGTATTACAGCATACAAAATTTTTCCTTCATGATTGTCTGTCACTGTATTATGACATATATTTATCTTAAGTTTCAGGAGCTTTCTTAAGTTGTCTTCAGATTTTTGTTTGGTGCAAGAGGCTGGCAGAGTAGATCAACTGTACGAGAGTGAGGTTTGCTAATACATACATTATTTATTATCTGATGCTTCATTTAAAATGGCATTGGTAATTCTGTCTTTAGGATGTATAAATATATTCCCATCACAATTACATTACATTACATCTCAATTGCAATATTTTTCATTGCTCGTAGAGTTCTAGAATGTCTTGGGTTGGAAGGGGCCTTAAAACTCATCTAATTCCCCTCTCCTGCAATGGCCAGGGACACCTTCCATTGGACCAGGTTGCTCAGAGCCCCATCCAGCCTGGCCTTGAACACTTCCAGGGATATCCAAAACTTGTCTGGACAATCTGTTCCATTGCCTCACAGCCCTCACAGTAAAGAATTTCTTCCTAATATCCAATCTAAACCTACTCTCTTTCATTTCAAAGCCATTACCCTCAACCTATCACTACATGACCTTGTAAACTCATATTTAAGCCATGGCTTTATTTTTCTTTTTGCTTTTATTTCTATCTTCTTTGAAAGGGTTGGATCCAGTAAAACACTGACACTTTTAAGCCCAGTGATGCTGGCTGTGATTGTTGATGCTCAGAGCGTGACTGATGATGCTTCGCACCAAGCAGAATCAGCTCCCCTGCAGGTGTTAAATCTCCTCATGGACTATTTAATCTGCAAACAGAGCTGTTATCTTTCAGCAGGAGTTTTTTTCCACGTTCCATTTCTAAAAGCAACTGCAAGAACAGATAAGAAATTATATCAGAGTGAAATAAGAAATGGAAAAAGAAAGAAATGAGAATAAAAAATGGGATATGTTATAGAAGAGCAGATAAATATTTGAAAAAGAACAGTTATAAAATATTAAAAATTACATTCTTATTCTTCTAAGTCTTACAATCACAGGAAATCTTTTACATTTCTGTTATTTTAATATATAAATTAACACATACAGGGGCTTCAAATGAGCTGACAATCTTGCTTCTGCATTCAGTGTGCAAGCACGTGAGATGTGGTATTTATCTTGAAGAGCATGCAAGGTAGACAATCTATCAGAGAAGGTAGTATTTCAAAAATCAGCTTGTTCTGGTGTATTTTATTTTGTTTTATTTTAAAATGGAATGACAATTAATATTTCCATGTCTGGGTTTCATTTTTTTTTTAATTGCCAGGCGCCCTGATGTTATACCTTTTTGGTTTTTTGAGTTGGAAAGATTAGAAACAAGAGGTTTAATACCAGATAATGTCTGATGGGAGATCAGCATAGGTCTTTCACATCCTTGGTTGGTGCTTTCATTCTCATGTTCTATTCGGTCTTGATCAAGAGCAAAGAACTTGCAACCTTGGAGCCAAATGCAGGTTGCCTGCAGCTCCATTTCACTGGCCCGTGGTACTAAGGTGTGACTTAACATGAGACTCATCAAACCAGTTGTTATTTTATTTTGGTTTGGTCTGGTTTGTTTACATTTTTAGCTGTTTTACACTGAAAAAAATTCTTTTCCTCGCAAGGAAAAGGTTACCCATGTGAGGCTCTTGGGGATGATGAGATGGCTCATCTGTTTCACAGAATATTCTGAGTGAGAAGGGGCCTACAAGGATGATCAAGTCCAACTCTTAAGTGTTGTTTCGTGCTTTCCTGATTTCCCACCTAATGTTGTGATTCCTCCCTTTATGATGCAAGGGCAGGGTGAATTGGTACACTAATTCGTTGTGATGTCACAAAATTTGGTCATGATAATTCCCAAGGAGCTTTAATAAAGGCAGTGTGGAAGAAATGTGGTTTAACCTCACACTGATTTTGCCTTTTAATTTTTGAGAAAAATATTACTCCTAGGAGTATAAACAATATTTTCTGAATCAGGGAATTAAAATGCTGCCATATCTGCATACCCTGTGGAGTAGGCCAGTTTGGCACTACAGAATTACCAAAGAGTTTTCCTAATTTCAGTGGAACAAGACTGAAGTGTTGAAGAGTAGATATTCCAACTGGCAAACTGCGACCAAGAGAAGCGATTTTGAACACTGAAATTGGCACTGAATTGATTTACTGATTTATTGACTTGAAGTTCTTTAGCTCTGGACTCTCCTTACTTTCAAGACAAGATACATGATTTAGAAAGTACTCCACTATACTTAATCTTCTCTTGATCCTTGCTTGGAAGGAATCATGCAAGCCACTAAAAATAAATTTACTAAGGTGTAGTCCTACTTCAGCATCAAATCTGCTCTGTATCATAATGGATGAATAATGGGAAAGATCAAGGCATCATTTAAAATATTTATGCAGACAGCAAAGACACTTGGCGAAATTAATCTACGGGAAAAAAAACCAAAGGAAAGTACAGGAGAAGACTCTGCAAAAGGAAATTAGTGTGAGTACAAAAATGTGTAATTTTTCTGCACGTTTAAAGGAGTACTTGAATGTTTATAGGCTTCTTGTAAGTGAATGTCAGTTTTATAAAGATGTGGCTCTTTGTTTCCTTCACAACACAGAATAAAATTCAAAATTTCCGAAATTTTACCTCATTTAAAGCATCTTTGCTTAGGTAGAGCTCTTATGCTTTGGCTTTTCTAGAATGGTTGATTGTGAAACCAGATCTGTTGCTTTCTCTTTTCCTAAGTTCAGTGCTGGAGGCAGAGGGATATCTAGTGATAGCCGCCGTTCTTATGTCAGTCCTGTTCATCGCATAAGATTAAAACAACACTACATTGTGAGCAGATGCTTGTTGGAAGGAATGAGAACTCCTCAATCAAGCTGCCATTGCTCAGCCTGATGAGAAGCCCATAGCAAAAGGGGCAATGGAATAATTCCAAGTTATGGAATTGAACAATCTGCTCAGAACAAGTTTCCCGACGCTTCCAAATCTTGAGGAAAAAGTAATGTCTTGTATCATTGCCAGCCTTGGACATCTGCAGTCGCATCCTAAGGAGGGAATATAATATGAACATTATTTACTTCCTTGATGAAAGCTTAATGCTTCATATCATGAAGAATAGATGCAAGCTTTGTATTACCTTACTACTATCTTACTACTAAAAACAGTTTGTTGATTGGTTCTCTTTCTATTTCTTTATTTGTATATATAATTTGTGGCTTTATGTGAAGTGTTGGAGAACACAAAGTAGTTATATTTTTAAGTAATTTCTGTAGTGGTTGTTGTTTGCAATATGCCATTGTTTTTGCTACCACTTACTTTGCATTGTAAGCAAAAATCTATTCTTCATAAAACTTCAACCTTGTTAGATATTTTGATGGATGATGCTTTGCATCATGGCAGAACAGGCAAAGCGCCTGACCTGCTGGCCATTGTTCTCAGCACTTTGTCAACACAGTCCCTCATGATGTGTGCATGTTGTGTTCAGAATCTGTTTTCTGATTTAATAATAGAAGAATTTTGTTAATATGTACTCTGTTCCCTGAGGAAGTGAACTATGCAATGATTAATAGCCTCAAACATCTATAAATGTTTCCTCTAAGTATTTTGCACTGCTTTGCAAATAGTAAGTTCCACAATATTCTTCTAGCGTACTTTATGTTAAGTCTTTTCTACGTATCTTTTGTATTTAAATACTTCTTGCTGTGTTGTTTACATGTGGCTAAAACGAATCACCTAACGTTATGTGCCACTGAAACCCCCTGCATTAGGCTTTGAATATGTCCACAGAAAAAAAGATGGTGACAGACTTTGCATGGGCATGCACAATTTCAATTTAATCTCATTAGCTCCCGTGCCAGCAGAAGTGCAAGTGCAGCAAGTGCATTGTGATCCAAGAATGCATTGATCCCAAGCACACCTCTGGAGGTTGTCTTTGGCAACCTGTCTGGCTTAGATTAAATCTATCATGTTCCACAACTGCGGACAAAAACTTTCATGCTCAGAATTTATTTTCTGGGTAGACATTTTGCCTACATCAGCCCACATGAACCATTAACCCGTAGAAAGGAAAAGTCATTCAGACATTAATATTTTCCTACCTTTAGTAGTAGCAGTAGTAGTTATTTTTACAAAAAACCCCAACCAACTTTATGGTGATTTTAATACACCTAACTCATAAGCATTTTTGGACATCAAATTGGTTTTCGTCCTTAATGCCATTTATATAGTAGTGTGAAAGTATTCAAATCAGTACCAGAAACTCAATATCTAGTTTTTTTGAGGATAGACCTAAAAATTAAGATTATTACCCAGAGTCTTGAACAAAATACTTTTGAATCGATGTGTAGGTGAAATCAAAGGTTACCCACAGGCAACAAAATGGTGATTCTAGCTTTTAAATTAAAGTTTAGTGAAATTTGGGCCTTAAAAATATGACTATTTTTAGAATCTTTTCAGTAATTTTTTTTTTTAAAACACCCTGGACCATGCTATTACCTGAAATATCTCAAAGTAATATTCCTGAAACCAGATTTTTTATAGTGCCCAAACGGAAAAAAACCGTGGCTTGTGAGAAAAGGAACAAGTGTGGGTTTATGTATATAAACATTATCTTTGTATTATAAAACCCCATGCTGAGATGTATGTGACAGTTAATCCATTTGCAAGTTAACTTTGGCAGTGCCCAGGAATGCTTAAAGACTTTATTAACAGCTCAGAAACTTTCTCTTGTATTATACTGCGAATTTGTTTTCTTGTTTGTTGATTTATTAGTATCAAACACAGAGGTTTTATTCTTGTGCTTGTGTTTCAAACTGGGAAGAAAAGTGTGTGGCTCCAAGATAGGGAAATAGATACCCTAGGTGTTTAATACTTGGTCCTGCACATGCCATGAAGATCAGACCTTTAGATGCTCATAGTGCTGGATCAGGGCAACTGGAAATCTAATCTGGGAAGAGGCTTGTCAGTCCACATCATTTTAGCCAATCTTAGGTAGTTAGAAATTCAATACAAACAATTGTAAAGTGGTGCTTATGGAGAAAAACCAAAAACTAACTTCACAAATGGCCCTTGACCTGCTGACCATTACTGCTGGAATGTTAAGGTGGACAGTGTGAACAATTCAATTAAATCTACAGGAGTGGTCCTGTAGAATTAGGAATTTAGGGCTTATTAAGAAAGTAATAGAAAACTAAACATGACAGCATCACTCTGTGATTGCAACATTCCACAAGGCCCTTTTACATTGAGTATTGTGTGCTGCCCTGACCTCCTTCTCCCAAAAACACTGCAGTAGAGCTGAAAACAGAGAAAGGCACCAGGGATAATCCCAGGTTGTTAAGCTTGTTAATTTATTTTAATTTTCTTATATTATCACAGTATCTACAATAGGATGATAGATCAAAATGGACTACCTCAAAGTTAGGAAGGAGGTTATTTTCTGATTGGTGTTGTGACACGTTAATTTTATGATAGGAATCTCTCTTCATGTGTTGTCTAGATAGAACCAATAAACATCTGCAACAGCTTCTCAATGGAAGTATTTGCAATTTCAGGTACTGTGCATCAACTTCTTTATCCTAATCCTGTTATCACAGCCCTATCCTGACCACATAGGGTGTTTCTGTTCATCTTTTTCAGAAAGAAAGATACATTCCTCTTTTTAAAATGTTTATCTATGAGTAGAAGACCTCTAAGAACATTGCATATTTCACCAATAAAGTTTCATTTTATTAACTGGGCTTACAAAAAGGGTTTCCTATGTGATTGTGAGCTTTTAAATGTCTTTGCAAAACTCAGAGACAGAGTGGTCTCAGCTGAGTAGTGGTTGTAGTGGTGGTGTATGCTTTTAATAAGTCTGGTTTTACTTTTAGCTGTAAATTTGCTGTGAAAAGAACAAGCATCCAAAGAGCACATTGTTAGCAGAACGCCCCAGGGGCAGGCAAGATGTGATTTTCTACTTAGAAGAACCAGCAGGGAGAATTCTCCATCTCTTCCTGTTTTGGTTTTTTTTTTGTGTTTGTTTGTTTGTTTGTTTTTTCCTACTCCTATAATGCTTTCATCAGACATAAGAAATGTAATAAGCAATTGCTAACAAACACTACTAAAATTTTTTATTTTAATGTTCTGAAATACAAGTGAAATATATGCTTTACATTTTTTACTTTCTTTGAGGTGTCAACAAGACATCTACTACATCTTTGTTATTTTTATTTTTATTTTTCTCTACTACTTTTGTCCACAAGTAATGTACAAATTTAAATAAATAAATGTTATAGTGAAGGTTGCAAAATGTTTATTTTAACTCTGACTTACATTCTTATAATGATAAACCATAAAATTATAATGAGCTGATATGGTTCTGTGCACAAGCACTTTCTGAACATTTGTTTTGCTGAGCCAAGTCCCAGCACAAAAGAAAAAAAGACAACAACCAAAGCCATATTTGACAACAAACCAAACTCATACTGTGTTTGAGGTAGATGGTTTTTAGAAAGGTATCTGGGTGAACCACTGGAAATTGTTGGCCAGTTGAAACACTGACCATCTGAAACATAGGTTTGCTGAAATGCAAAATCAACTCTGACAGACATATCCTAATCTCCATAGGAAGTATTTTATTTCAGTTTATTCAGTAAGTTCTATTCAGTGGTTTGCTCCATAAAAGTTAAGAAACGGTCTGAAATTATAAAAGGCTGAAAGTTTGCCATATTTTTCATTTTCAGTTTATGGTTAAAATGCAAGAGAAGTGCTGCTTACTAGTTTTAAAATTTTAAAGACTGGGCTAACCAAAATCATTGTATTTAAATTACAAAATAGAGACAGTACATCTTTTGCATTTGAAATAATTTTATTTATTTAATACCGTAAACTTAGGTAGATTTTTTTCATGTCTCTAATGCACTTAGGTGTTTAGATTAAATAATATGAGTAAGAATGATTCTACCTAGCATTAGTTGTTGAATTCTAAGCAAAAAGTTTGCCTTCCCTTTCTAGTCAGAGGGAGAAAATAGCCATTACAGATGGCAAATCATTTCATCATTAGAATAAGGAATCACATGCTGAAGTTGCCTCTTACCTCTACTGACTGCAAACCAAGACTAGGTTACCTACCAAGATGAAGTGCTTAACTTTTAGATGGGTGAAGTTAAGTGAGATTGCTCCTTGACTAAATTGGTTTAATACTTTCTTTTCTGTTTAGCTTAAACTGAGATACAATTTTCCATCTGTAGGCATAGACCCAAACAAAGAATAACCATTATCTTATTAGTAAGAAATACTCCATTCACTATTTTCATACTTAATCCAAAGTAAAAACTAAGGATTTGAATAAATTTTACCAAGTGAAATGTTAGTCACTATTTATGGGTATATTTGGCATAATGTTTCCTGATTGCAAGAAGAGACAAAAAATTATACCAGCTATAAAGACTCAACTTTTCATTAAAGAAAAAAAACTACAAATGGAAAACAAGATTAAACTTGAAGATCTAAGTCAAACTCTTCTGCTGACTCATTTAACTCCTGATTAAATTTGGTAATTCCAATCATTTTGATTTAAGTCTGTGCACTCTTACATACAGTGAATTGTCCCATTAATTTTAATGAGTCTATTTTATGTGCTAAACAAAGCACCTGCTTATGTCTTTACAGAAAGTAAACCTTGGAGCATAGGGTTTCCATTTTAATCATTAGCTAGTCTTGTTTTTGCTATTAATTTATAGTTTCATATTTTCTTTAAAAAGCACATATATTAACCACTTCATCTACAAGTTTTATGTCAGTAGTGGGTTTGTTGAAGACTTTTTTCTCTAAGTGACTGAAGTGAGTCACAGGAATATTTTGCCCTGTTCCTTCAACAGCTGGTCTGTGCAACAGGCAGAATTTAAGGAAAGATGAAAGATAAGAGTAAAGAAGCAGAGTATCTGTGCTTTTTTAAAACCACTTTTTTAGCTTCTAAGCGTGTTAACAGGGAAAGAGGAGGTTTTTTGGGTTTTTTTTTAACTTTTATTCTTTCAGTACAGAAAGTGCCAGTACACAATGGCTGTGGAAATTTAAGTTTATGCTATGGACTGGAAGCCAGATTAATTGACAGGTTATTTGTATTGTATTTCTGATTCACATAAATTCAGTAATGTAGTGCATTTTGCAACATTTCCCACCGGAAAAGGTCAAAGGACTAAATCGATGACAGCTGACAGAATTATTTTTATTGTCAATGTGCTTGCTGGTACTCCTAGCAAACCTGCTAAACTTGAAAGTTAAAATTAATCTACTAATAATGTCATCTCTTTTAAGATGCCTTCTACAAATGCATTCACTTGTGGCATTGCTCTGAAACATTTAAAGTTAGCCTTTTCATGCTGGCAGCGAATAGTCTAACACACTAATTTAATATTCCTCTGAAAATAGCAGCTGTGCAGGAGTAGCAGAGTGGAGAGATGACTTTAGCAGAGGTCCAGACATCCGGTAGGCAAATGTGTAATAGTATTCCCAAAACCTCATGTTCAAAAAGTAGGTCAGGAAAGGAGAAGTAAAAATTCAGAAGAAAAGCCATCAGTGTTTTACTATACATAAAAAAAGTAAGTGAAAAGCATCAGCTAAGTGTTGGCTCGATAGGCTTCCATTATTAGGCTCAGAAAAACTGCAGGATGTGTGCATTCAGTACATCAGCATGACTTTATCTGGAAAAAGCAAAAGCACCTTTATCTCTTAAACGGATACAAAAGGGATGTTTTATACTAAAGACAAACAGGACTTTGTGAACTCACTGGTATCTTGGTATGGCACCTGGTGTTCTAAAACTTAGAAACAGTAGCTTGAGCTGTCAGGACTTTGAAGAGAAATATTTTTTAATGTAATGGAGATTTGATTTGATTTGATCTGATTTATGAAACTTCCATTTTTTTTATGATGCATCATGAGCAACCATTCTGAAAACAGCTCTAAGAGGGTAGATAATGTTTCATTTTCAGCCCACGCATGTGAACGAATAGGTCTTAGTCAGCTCTTGGTTCCAAAGCAGCAGCAGCAGCTGATGCAAGGAGCTGTATTTTTGACATCCAGCTCTGGTTTGTGTTTGCTGCAGGAAGCAGTTATTCCCCTGCCTTGCCATTCCTTGTGGAGTTCCGGTCATTGGCAGCAGTGTTCTGCCCTTCTTATATTTACTTAGTGACAGCACTATAAATGATTGAAAGAAAGAGGGGAGGAAAATGGTGCTCTTATTTCTTTTCATATAAATACCCCTCATGCTCAGTAAAAACAGTGTAATGTTTAGAGAATATGTGCTCTTGAAGTGTGGGAATAACTTTAATTACTGATGTTGTGGAATGCCTCCTGCAAAAGCACTCCAGCACGTGAGGAGCAACATCCCTGCTCCTATGTGTTAGTAATGGTTGTGATTTCATGAGACAGTTCTGTTCACCTTTATGTCTATTTTGCAACCTTCTAAGCCTTGTTAAAGAACACAAGAATTTCCTGCAAGTTAATCTTCAGCAGTTATAATCTGAGTATATGTATGTATTTGTGTACGTGCCTTTGAATTGCAAATCTATTCCATGGTTTTTTAGAGTCCAGGGGTTATTTTATGTGACCAGCATTTAATCAATATCACACTTGAGCCTCACTGAAGTTGGCAGCATTACAGATGTTATTTTATGTGACCTGCATTTAATCACAGATGATCTGTGAGTCTTGTTAAACATGGTGGGATCACAGAGATCTTATTTTAACATTTTCTAATGTAGTAAGAAGAAACCTTTGTGCCAGTGGGGTGTATACTTATGTTTCCTCATTTCCTTCGTGTAACTAATTAATTTATCATGGAAATTTCAAGGAAATTTCAAGGATTCCCTGTTAAACTCCTCCTATTTCAAAAATAAATATGAAAACATTTTACTTTCAGAACTGACCTGGATGCAAATATTCTCTCCCAGCCTCTCTACTTCTCCCTTTTCCTCTCCCCTTCTCCCTTTCTCTTCTTATCCACTTATATATGACTGATACCTAAAAAAATTTTGTCATAGAAAATGTTTCCTACATCTGACATTTCTAAAAAAAAAAAACCCCACACATATTTTTATGAGGCCTTCAGAAAATGCATCAGTATTTTATTTGTGTTAATGATAGGAGAAAATCCAGAATTACTCCTTAAAACAAGCCTTGTTACCCACCTTCTTAAGTGACCTGAGAGTTGCAATTGAATTTCATTATATTTATGAATTACGCCATACTGCTGAAGTTGTGGTTGACACATTCACTGGCATTTTTTATGATTCTCTGTCACAAGTCAAGTTCAATATTATCTCTATAACTATCATTCTGCAAAGGTTTATGCCAGGCTACATTGCATGGACAAAGTCATTTATTAAGTTCAGCAGATCCTGGGGCCGTGCTTACACTTGAGGAGAAGCCTGAATTCTTGGTGGCAGTCACCATTTGGGTGTGTGGAGCAGGACTTTTCTCACGCTGGGCTCCTAAGTACCTCATATAGCAGTGGTGAGCCTATGTCAGCAGCAAATTTTGATAAAGTTAGCCTCTCTTTCTCAGTTCAGTTATCTGGCTGCCTTGCTGCTTGCTCCTCAAGCTAAATGTTTTTAGAGTTATTACATGATGTAGATCAGCAACACATACTGCAAAATCAAAAAGTGCTGCTTATCTGTATTTGCTATCTGTATAGTATTTAATCAGGTCTGTGCCATGGTTTATGTATCTTGTAAAGTAAGATTGGGACACTTAATATTTCTGTTCCAAGTATGCAGTGTATAAATATTTTATTGACCATATGCTGCAAAGGTTTTAACATCGCTGGTCTGCATTTTTTAGCACAAAGAAAGCATGTTAGAATTTCTGAGTATATTCCATGTTCATGCCATTTACACATTTTTGCATCTTATCAGGAGAAGAAAAATATTGTTCTTTAAGGACATAATGATGAGCACAGCTTTAATCTCTGGTCATGGAATGGTCTTTGCTGACAGTAAATGGCTTCCCTTTCCCCCCCCCCCACATTTTTGCACTCTTGGGGGTGTAGCAGGGGAGGGAATTAGACCAAGGTGTGTTTCCAGAACCTGTTGTAATAATTAATCTTATTTATTTTTTCAATATTTTTCTTCATTATTTGATTTTACACACTTTATAGCCAATAAAAGCTTGCTAATAAAAGCTTCACCTGAGGTGTGTGCAGACTATTTTCTCACATAGGTTTGCTGAGAGTGGGAGTGTTCATCACCTCTCCACAGCCTGGGGAGCTCTGCAGTGGGTGTGCATCTGTGCATGCATGGGAGCGTGTCTGCTGCATACCTGATGTCTGAGAATCATAATGACCCCTCCTAAAATGAGAACAAGTGTTGAAATTAGGAGAGGTCTTTTCTTTTAAGTAAATTTCTTGTCTCTATTAAGATAAAAACTCCTTCAGAGTGGGTAAGAGCCTGGAGATAAAGTTGCTTAGTCTTATGCAGTCCTCTTTCACATTGATCCGTTGCTTCATTTTGTCTTAGTTGCCTCACAATTGTCAAAACTAACACCTATGCTCTTCTTTAGCAGTGAGTGTTTTTTCCAGCTGGACACAAAAAGCATTTCTTGGTTTTGTGGAAAAGTTAAAGAAGCAAGGCCAGTACTTCATTTGAGCTTCTTGGCTTTTTTCCATGAGGAGCATTCAGGTTTAAGTTCCAGAAAATTTTCAAGAATCCAGGAAGCATTTTTGTTCCTTAGTGGGTAAAATGAAGCAGAGGCATACAAACACTAAAAAACATTTGTGAGAAGGGGAAATAGGTGACAAGGAGTGAGGGAGAAGAAACAGAAAATAAAGATTAGGCTGCAAAAGAGGGAGGAAGGTGGATGAAAGGAAAACATGGCAGGAATTGTAAGTAAATGTCTATCCATCTGCCATGGTCAGAGGCTTCACTGCAGAATGAGACTAACTGAGGTGTTTGCATTCGAGGATGAATGAATTCAAATCACAATGAAACCAGCCTTCTCTGAGAGAAGAAAGGCTGACTACCTTTGTCCTTTGTGTGCATCTGTGTTTCCATGATTCAATCCCTGGATCTACAGTTTGATGTGATAACACAGAATGGTTATTTTTAATGATGATTTTTATTAAATTTGATTAAATTTATCCAAAAGAAAAATTCTGAAATTGATTATACTTGTATGTAGCAAGTCAACAATGGAATAATCAGCATAGACATGTAGACTCTCAGTAAACGAAGTGACAGAAGGACAGTGAGATCAACCCTGCCAAGAATACCAAGTAATTGTTTCTATCCTAGTTTTATATCAAAATGGGGACTCTACTTTTAATGCATTCTTCTATTCTTATATTTGATACACTGCCATCTTTCTCAGCTGTACTCTCAAAGAAAACAGTGTTCACCTTTACTTTAAACTATGTGAATTAAATAAAAAATAAATCTTTTTTTTTTTTCTGTTGTAGTATCAGTGCTAGTTAGTATTACTTTGTCTGCTCAGTGTTATTCAGCAGGACCAGTTGGAGCTGCAGACAAAGCTGTTAGGAAGAAAACAGGAAAGACACGGAACAGTTTCAAAGATGAAAAGTCTCCAAGAGAAATGTGAGGCCCTGTGAGAGTAGAGGGAGTACTAATAATGGGGAAATGTCAACCTTGATCCAGGTGGGCTAACAAGATCGTAAGGCTTAGGGCTGAAAGGCAGAGAAAGCTTAAAAGTGCCTCTTAGCCCAGGAGAAAAGAACATCAGCCAAAACTCCTGGAAATGTTTTTCTGACGAATTGCTAAAGAGCTGTTGCAGCAGGGTTATAATTCTTTGACTCTGACTTTACATCAGCTTCACTTGCAATGAAAGGACAATATTTAAATAAGAATTTACAGCCTGAATTATTAAAGGCATTCTTTATTTCAGTGGGAGTTAGTGATGCTAATTACTGAATATTCTAAATATTTCTGAAGTTCTGGACCAAGCTGTATAGGCCAATTACTGTTTTAATCCTCACTGAGCAACCAACTAATACATTATTTTGTTGAAACACTTTCAATATCATTAAAAATATTTGTGTTCTGGAGAGAAGGGCTTTTCTCAAGTAGAGTAGCTGAGGGCTTTTCTTTTCAGGAGTACTGTACAGGAATTTTTCCTGATCCAAGCCAAGAAGAACTAGATTATAATGGATCTTGCCTCAGAGTGAGGTGGAAGAGTCTAAACCTGTCAGGTGAGATGGGTGGTAGGGAGACAGTGAGGGGTCCTAAATTAAAATAGTCACATATTGAACAAGGTGTGTTGTGATATACATGTGAGTAAACTGCAGAAGGACCCTGCTGATCATCTCTTGAAAGACATGGACAGTATTTATGGAGAGAAGTCATGTCTTGAGACAGACAGGACAAAAAAGGCAGCACTTGCTAGAACCCATCAGCTGAGTTCTCTTGATTTTGATTGTTCAACATGTAACCAGCCTGTTCATGAACGTTAAAAATCTTCTGTGTCCCAAACGGTTTTTAGTTTAATAGCTTAAGCACGGAGTTCAGCAACCATCAAAGAATAAGAGCCCTGCACTTTGTTCAGGAAATATTAGGTAAGACAAACCAGTCAGCTTGGTCAGCCCTGCTAGTCTAATAGTGCTTTTGAACACTGGAAACACAATTTGTGTTTGCTTTGCTTTGGCTTAGTTCCAGTCATCTGAGAAATGTAGTGCTGTGCTCTTTTTAAGTGTATTAAACTATTCTTGTAAAGTGAATTATGCTGATAGCTTGTTTTCTTGGAGGAGAAGACAGCAATAAAAATGATTTGTGACCTTTTTTAAAAAAGAAGGACTTCAGACATCCAAGAAATCAAGATTTGTTCAACATGAGGCCCTTTCACTTGCTCAAATTGACTATTAGCTCTTACCACTGGGGTTTTTTTGTTTGTTTTGACATACATTGTCCCCTTTTTACAGCCATTCTGAAGGTGGCATTTAAAAAAAAAAAAGAAAAATCTTAAAAATATCATAGGGACATCTGAATCACTTCATATTCTTATAAACGGATCTTTGGGACTGGTATGAAGGAGAGAAAAGCTGTTAATATATGTAGAATTAATTCTGATGAATTATTTAACATGTAGGAATTTAGTATATAATCTCTTTGAATAATCCTCCCATCTTAGAGCCTTCAGTTCTTTTGGGATTTAACAATGCTGGCTGATAGTACTGAGGCTTGTAATGCATTCTGATATGTCCTGTCTCATTTCTGTACAGGTAAATTAAAAGCAAATTTAATTCTAATTAGCCAGATGGATTGCTCAAAGGACTAGATCTGCAAGGTAATGTTCAAGCTTTTAATTTCTCGTGATCTGAAATTGAGGTTATATATGATTGATTATTTCAATATCTGAAAAATTAAGAAAGTCTTAAGCAAATGAAATGGACAGTCTGAGAAATAGTGGTAGCTTGCATCCAGAGCCTTTTAAAGACAGTTTTTCACTGTCTTACAGAGTGTTATGGCATTTAAACAAAGATGTGGTATTTCTTATCCCTTCTGAGCAAAAAGTCAGTAACTAGCAGAGCTTTTCGAGCCCGACATATGGATTCCTTGGAAAAATCTATTATGTATTTTACCTCATTTGTTTGACTTTTTTTTTAAACTTGACTTGACTTGACTTGAAAACCTGGCAATGCCATCTCACTGAGATACAAAGTCCAGTTTGGTTTCTGAATAATCCAGAAAGCTCGGAACAGAAACCCAGTAGGATATATTAGGTTTTGGCTTAGCTTAATCTGTCACAGTTCATGAAGAAAATTTCAGCAGGGTCACAGAAATAAATATGCTCCAGTGGTGTTGTGACCATAAAGTGCATTTTCTGAGGCACTTCTGGTGAATGAAAACTCATTATGTTGTGCAGAGAACAGGTGAGGCTTTATTTTTTTCCTATGGGGCTGCATGGAGCTTTGGTCTTCCATCTTCTGGAGGGATTAACTAAAACTGGAATAGGCACTGAAGGAGGAGAAAAATTAAGTACAGAGATGTTGAAAAAAAGACTGAGAGGCCTTAGCTTGTCTAGCCTTTTAAAATGGAGGCTGACTTGATTGATTTTCATGCATGATTAGGGGGGTAAATAACAGAGGAGAAGATCCATTTAAGGTATAGAATAACAGTGGCACAAGAACAAATACATGTGTACTACTTATCTGAGTCAGAGTTTAGGAGAAATATTTGAATTGGACATCCATTCTTGGATAGCTTTCTGCTAGGTTATTAAGACCAAACTACTGTTTGACTACCAATATGATCGGTTTATGAAGGAGCTTGTGAATTATGGAGGTATTAAGTTTTCTACATGAGTGAACAAGATAAAGAGAGAGAATTATACCTTTGGGTGATCTTAATTTTTATTATGCATTCAACTGGATATATGAGGCTTGAGATGTTTTCCATAAGAGTTTGCTGATCTATCAGAATTACCGCAGGTTTACTTTACTTGAGGACTAAATTCTAATTTTCATGCTATGAGTCTGTTGTACACTTTAAAGCCACCCTTCTGTTCCTATTTCATGCCTCTTTTTATGGTATCCAAGTGACTTTCAGGAACCTCCTGATTAATATAACTATAATGCATCAGAAAAATTATTCATTCTCTCTTTCTTTCGCATAGTCTTCAGGAGAAAGTGCAGTGTCACACATACACATACAGAGAGGCACACGAAAATATTTGGAAAGGCAGGCTGAAAAATGGATTTTATCACAGCACGTGTGGGTGAGGTGCTGGGATTAAACAGATTTTCATCCTGTATTCTTTTATAGAGATCCGTGTTCTGTCAAGTTAAAGGAGAAAGGAATGTAGAATGTCCTGACTGCATTCCTTAAACCGGTGTCTGAACAAATGTTTCAGATACTCCAGAAATCATTAAGGATCATGTTTTCAAAGGATGTGTTAGAGGATGCGAGCAGGCATACTGGGACTTTCAGAAGCATTTTTGTAAGGCTTTCATTCTGATCAGTTGGAATTGAGCACTGAAAACTGAGTCAGTGGTCTGCCTCATTCAGTGTGTACCTAACTAGGCAAATTTTTTACTGAGATACTTAAAGACAAAGAATAAAATTAGTCTGACACGATATTTTAAAAAGAATCAGCATCATGAAAGGATTAACGCTTATAAACTTCTGAATGGTTGAGTGTTTTTAAATTATATGTTTATATATCCTTTAGTTTGATATTGCCTGCTGATGTAACTGTGGTCTAAAAGAAGGTGTTTGCAGCAACCTGTATGGTGGAGAAAATGCAATGTTTGTGTTGATAATGACTATAATCTCTTGAGAGTGTGTAGTTTCATGTTTCTGTGGGTTTCAGTTCTGTAAAGCTGGAATAATAAATGCGTGGGTTGCTAAGTCTGAAAGGTTGTTTGTCAAGATGAAGAACAGTGTCCTAGACAGCATTAGTGGTAGGATGTGGGGCTTCTATAAGGTGGTACAGGAAAACAGGGTACATTAAGAGTCAGGTGTTTGCTTAAATTCTACTCCAACTAAACCATTTTTTAATGGATAGTAACAGCACTTAAAAACAAATGTCAGAAGAGCAAGTTGGTTGTGAGCCCACTGTTTCAGACTATCACATCTGAAACAGTCAATCCTGGTTTCTGTACGTTTGGGGCACTTATTCCACAGTCATGTGGAGTTGAGGACAACATCCTTAGAATTAATTTTCTAAAAGGAAGGTTGGAACAACCTGATGAAGTCATAGGAAAAATCAAGGTAGTTGTCAACGACAATAACACCATTATGACAAAGATTTAATAATCTACAAGGCTTCATGGAGGATGCTAACTCTTCAATAATGTTCCAAGTAACTGCTACAGCTGTCAGCGACTTCACCCTGAGCTCAAAGACATCTGCTTGACTAATGGCCATGGCATCTGCATATCTTCTGGAAACCTGCAAGGTCAGGCTGAGAGAGAGAGAGTAAGTGCCAGTACTTAAACCAGGAATTTGGATAGCACTAGGAAGATATAATACTCATTGAATGAAAGCAGCTAAGGGGCAGTGTGTCAAAAAATGCTGCCTCTCTTTCTAAAATATGAATAATTCTGTCTAAATCTGGCTAGTGACAGCATAGGTTGCAGTGATGGTGTTCCATTAACTGTCTATTAATTGGTTTTATATTTGATGTATGATCTTTATAACTGCAATTGTTTTGAGTGGGCTTGGCAAAACTCACTGTTCAACTGATAGTAGTTGTCACCCTTTTTTAGCTCTCTCTGTTAAGTTGACAAAAAGCAAATGGATGTGAGTTGAATTATCTTCCACTTCTAAATCTGTGATCTCCAATTCAAGATATTTTGATAGATAATCCTGCTTTTATGCTGCTTCTTCCTTAAATAAAGAGCACTTTAATGTTGTCAAACTGGAAATTCCCCCTTCACTGGAATTTGGAGAAAATAATCCAAAATAATCAAAAATACCAAAATTGTGAAGAGATGAGTGTCTGCTAGATGTGAGGTTCCCTCTCACACTGTAGTTTTTGGTTCCTGTTTTTAAAAAGTAAAGTGAAGTCAAACCAGGCAGGTTATTGCATTTCCTTTAAAGTGAAATTATGTGAATCTGCTGGGTAAAATTGTGTTTGGGCAAGGCTCGGCAATGTGCTAAGTCAACTGAAAAAAACAAGAACAAAACCGATACTTGAAACTTTGGTTGTTCTACAGATGGTGTTTAAACAGCGTTACAAGCCTAAATCAAAACATGAAATAAGTGAAAATATTCTTTTTTTCTTAAAAAATAAAGGAAATCCTAACAAAACCAACCGACCAACCAAAACCAAAAAAACTTACTCTATTCGACTCAGTGTAACATCTTTGAAACAAGAGCAATTACATGGTTTTCCCAAAGTGGTACAAAGTATTCACAAATTAATTCCCAAAATGTCTGTCCATCCTCATCTTCCAAAGACATTTAGTAGATAATATCTTGGGACTGTCAGGTAGTTAATATTTTTGCTTCATCAGGTTAGAACAACACATGGAAGACAAATTCAGCTCTCATTAAATTAACTGAAAATTCTCATTAACTTCAACAAAATCAGTGTATGGCACTTCAGAGTACATTGTCAGTGGAGCAGCAGTTGCAGATTCAAATTTTTCCCTGTAGATTGCACACAGATTTGAATCCATTTCTTAATTTAAAGAATCCCCGTAAAATCCAAGGGGATAGATGTATTGACTATCGCATTCAAATTCTGTGAGGTCATTGCTACTGGGTCCAGTATACTAGTCAGATAATGTTCTGGCTAACTGAAGATGCAGCAGAGCCTCGCATGCTCTGATCTTGAAAAGCAACATTATATAGCTAAAATGCTTCACACTAAACTAAATAATCTGTGTATTTAATTATTTTGTAAGTGCTGTTATCTTATTCCATTTATGCCTGTTATACACTGGTTAATAATCCCAAGAAAATGCCCCACCATTACAATAAATACTTCTTCAAATAATTAATCTTTCTTCCACTTCAGTCAGTAGCTATTTTGAGGCTTAAAATAAGCTTTTGTCCTGTTGTGTGTCTACTAACATCAATAACAAAATTACTGCTGACCTCATAGAAAGTAAAACAAAGTCCTTAATACTTCCTAAAAGCTGGATTCTTGCTGTAGCAGTCCCAGATGTTATTTTATCTCTGTTTTATTTTGTTACATAATTGACAACAGATAAGTGTTAAGACAGATGTCACTGAATGGTGGAGTTACACATGTGCCTCCAAATTCTTCCCAGTGTGTGCTGAGAAGTACATGCTGCAGCATTTGTCTTCTGTTTCATTACACTTGGCAGAAATAAAGGTATTTGGAGAGAAACTTATACGACCAGTACTAGAGCCTGCTTTTGGAACCAGTCCTTCATCAGAGCCTGATTTAGAAGGAGAATTTCTCCTGAAGAATGGTCTACTTCTATTGAGATGAAAGACAAAATCATACTGTGTCCCTTTGGTTTCAGTCAGATGCACTTAGAATATTTTTAAGGAGTAGCAGCTGTTCACAGCAGAGTTAATCTGGCAAATTAGTGCCTGGGTTAGACCAGCCTAGGTATGAAATTCCTGTATAAAAAGCTGTATAAGGGGTATTTTGTTCAAGTGGGCATTGTATTCTCTCCTGTGAACCAGTGAGGTGGCTAAGGGAATATGTCACGTGGTTCTCAGAGATGTGTTTGACTGCACACCTTTGATTTAATTACTTCCTAATATAAAGTGAGAGAAATACTCCATTCTTTCTATACCCTAGCAGATGTGAGTTTAACACATCAGTGCAGGCAAGCCATTTCCTTCAGTTTCCTTCAGAAATCCTCTAGATTTCTGTCTTGCAACCTGTCTTCCCACCAGTAAAGTGAATATCTCTATTGACTGCTTTTTTGGGGAACACTGCCTATTATCTTCTGCTTCCTACAAATACTGTGAGTTGCTCTCTGAAAAGTTGTAATCATATGTGTACAACTTATGATTTGATTGCAGAGTCATAAACTTGGTGTGTGGAAGCCAAAAAGCCTGTTAGACCCCAGCAGCTATTGTCATTTCTGGGATCACAGCATGCTGAGATGATAAAAGGCAAAAGCAGGAAAATAAAACACTTAAATAACCAGAAAGTGCACCTTTGTTTACTTGGGTATGGTTCAGAAGATTTGAAAGTGAGCTGCATACCTGTATCTTTAGTGTGAAAAAGCATGTATTGAACATGTGACCGTGGCTATGGGGCACAGCCCTGGTGTGCTGCAGGACTTTTCATCTGAGACAAGCAGTTTTTCATGTTCTTTTTTTGAGACTTTATTAAACCCTTCACTTTGAAATTTCTTTATTTTCTCTCAAACTGAGATGCTGAACTTAAGAATTCTATATTAATAGTCAAAATAATAGGCAGCTCAGAGAACATAAAGCCTGTAGCGTGACACTCTTGTATGCGAGCTGGTACTGGCTTTGCACTTAGTACAGACCATGTCAGAACAGGTCTGGGGGGATTGTCCTGGCTGTCTGTCCCTGAACCACAAGTGTCCCAGGGCTGCAAGGATTGCTGGCAGCAAGGGCAGCCATCCTAACAGGCTGGGTCTTGACCAGGAGGAGCATGTGAAGTGCTGTATCCCACTGCTGGCTGCTGCATGCCAACAGCTCCCTGCAGACTTTACAGTGCTGATGGCAGTGAGGCTCCTCTCACGCACTCCAGCTCAGGGGGGCTGTTAATACCTTTCTTTTCTGTTCTAAGCATGGTTTGTGTTGTAGCTCCTGGTGGCTTTTATTTGCAAAGTCCTTCAGCTCCTCAAACCACCTTTATTTTTATATAATGAGAAGAAATTTTTGCTTTGTGCTAATATGTTATTTTTCTGGTTGAGAAGAGAGGAAGCAAGAGAGAAATGTCTTCTCTCTGACTTGCTCAAAAGGAAACTGAGTTTTACCCCTGCAGTCATGAATTCCATCACTTTCTCCAGCTCTGCTCCTCTTTCTGCTCAGCTTTTTAGTCAGTAAAAACGTACTATGTGATTTATACTAAAGAAAAACATATACCTTAAAAATGCGATATTAGGTAATTTGATATATAGCCTGAAGAAGTCAAGGTCCTCTACAATTTGTGGTTGTGTTGGCAGTAGAAAATAGGAACTTGTTGGGAGATCCTGGAGTAAAGACTGCAGTAGTAAGTCATCTGTCTGTGCCATGTTCTTCCTCTGGTGGTATGCAATCACCAGAACTGAGCAGAAGGGGCTCTTGAGCTGCAAGGAGAAAATGGAAAACCTTATTTGCCTAGAAATTTGGTTTCATGTTCCAAGTTCCTGCTTCATCAGATAATCTGTTGTATCATTATCCAGCAATGAGCTAAAATTAAGGCCAGGATAAACAGGATGTTAAATTAAATGCTGCAGCATACCAGCATTACAGATGTCTGTGCAACCCACACCCCTCATCCCTTCCAGCAGCTGGACACAGGATCTTTAGGGCCAAGAGTATTCTAAACATAAAACTGCCTCAGTGGTCTTAGTGCCTGATGTCTGTATTGCTTCTGGTAATGACCAACAGCTGATACCAGAGGGAAGGGAAAATATGCTGCCTCTTGTATGTGTCTGAATAGTCATGTACAGAACTAATCCCTCCTGTGCCTGCATGCAGAAGTGAATACTGACATAAAGCCCTGATTGCACTTGTACCTCTGCCTGTTTGGATCACAGCCAGGTGCAGGATGGGGAGCAGGAGACAGACAGGGACAAAGGCAGCAGAAGGTCTTCTAATCTCCAGTGAAATGGTGCATTAAAAATATGATCTCACAGTTTGTAGAATTTCTGGATTACACTGTTGAAATTATTCTCAGAGATGGTTTTAGTAAATGTGCAAAATTTCCGTGTCTACACTAGATTATTATTTCTGCCTGATCCAGAAATTGCTCTAAGACAAGTTTCTATTTAATGAGCCAATATTAGAGGCTCTTGCAGTTGGTAATAGACTATATTTGTTTCCAAAGGGCTCCATTACTTTTGAATTAGTATAATTATTTTCTTTTAATTTCTTGAATTACTTGCTGTATTTCATGCACTTCCTTTTAAAGTAAAAAGCTAAAATAGATTGCTTCAAAGTTTATTTGTTAAAAGATGCCTTCAGGTTGAGCAATAATACAGTCTCCACTCAAGAGGAGAAAATGGTTATGGTCAAGCTAGACTCTTTTGTGGATAGATGATAGGAAAAATTGCTTTCTAAGGTACAGAAATGGAAGCAAGACAATCATGTGAAAAATAAAGTATTAACAATAGAGTTGTAAGATTGTGTTATTTCGATAATATTTTCTAGGTGAATCTAGAAAAATATTGCTTCTCTATACAAATGCATTAAAATTAATCATACAACAAACAGAAACAGGACAGTTTCCTGATCTTATAAATACCAAGAGATATTTATATGATTTCCATTTTAAATTTTAGAGTGATTACCATCCTGAGAAAACTTCTTACAGGGCATTATCAATGTGAAGATCTCCAGATATTTGCAACTAGAAGTGTTTTATGTCACTGGTCAGTGTGTCCGTGGGGAATGCATTGCATTGACTGAGGTGATGTGTAAGGCAGTGTGAAAGGTTCCCCCTTCTACCCCAGCTGGTATAACACCACTGACTTTCTTTGAAGCACTTTTCCTGACAAGAAATTTTCTGTGAATCACTCACTCCATTGGTCCCTAGTTTCTTCTTTGATATTCCTTCATGAAAAGGCAATTTATGCTGGCAGTGCAGCTCAGCTGAGGCCTTCCCATGTTCTTAACATATCCTTTGGGCATGAATGAAAGAGGCAGCAATATACTTGAAAGGCTGGATTCTTGTTTTGAGAACATAGCGCAGTTTCTTTTAGAGTGAGAAACTTTCCTAATTTGTCCTTCTAGAGATATTTTGAAGAGAGAGGGAAATGTCTAATATGTTGCCTTGCATCCAAATCACACCAGGGATTTACTTGATTCAGAATCTAGTGCATAAAGACAGCATGTTTTCAGCAATCAGAGGAACTAAGATGCACTAGAAAACTCTGGTGCTATTAAACCATCACTGAAAAGTAGTTTGTTAACAACTCACCGTATTGGATCTCACAGTGTATATTCAGCCTTCAGTGAGTTGCATTTAGAAATTAAGATTTACAGCGCTTTGCAGAGCTTTGTGAATAACCCTTGACAGCACTGCCAGCTTACCTGTAGAACTGAACTTCAGAGTGACTTGGTTTGATAACATCCCACAAAATACTGGGTCCAGGTAAAATTGGGAAGAAAAATTCAGCATTTATATTTTGAAAAAATGACAAAGTCCAGGTTCTAAACCCTGGAAAATATCTTATATGACCACTGAAGTGCTAAGGAAGTTGCCACATATTTGTGAGAACTTTGTATTCAGGTTGCATTTACTTTTGCAGAAGTGTTGATTATTTTGGGAGGGATTTATCCAATCAGTTGAGATTCTACCGTTGAGTAAGTTTGGCTCAGTTTTCTTCCACCTTTCATGTTCTTGTTGTAGCTGTGTGGAATGCAGCACATGTGAGTACATGTAGAGCTGATGAATTTCCAGAGATTTGCTGTGGTTTTATTATTCAGACTAGTGGATGTGTCATGGGAAGGTAAAAGTTATGCACTTGAGCTTTGCCTATCTGCATTTTCTAATGCTGAAGTACAAGTTTATTATGAAAGCTAGAAAACAACAGGGTGTAGATAAAATACTTCCCTTATATTACCCAAAATAATTTTGCTTTTTTTCCTAACTAATGTGAGAATTATTTAATGTTCATTGTAGATGCCATTAGTCTCAGTGCACGTCCAAGAATCCTCACCTCCAGTACAGCACACTCATACATAGGCTGTTGCTGCCTCAAATTCCTATTATGGGAAAGAAAATGGAAATATCTTGAGTTTGGATACTTTTACTATCCTTCATTCTTCATATTCACACCTTATTGACCTTATTCTTCAGGTCAATAAATGCCTTCTAACACATACACCAGGCCGAGAAGCGATAGTCAAAAGCAGGAGACTGTTTTCCACACAAATGTTAGACAAGGAAAATAGATAGTAACCTGTCTGTCTCTGCAGAATAAATGACTGAGAACAGATAGAAAATGGATTTAGAGTAATTTTAGGATTATATACAGCTGTCTATTAGAAGAACAATTTCCTTGAGAATGGGTAATGGTAACAAAGTGCTTGATGGATTTCATGAAGTTTTGCTGACTGTGCTTTTAAAATATAAAAATCTCCATATTAATTTGTCTGGTTTTTTTGTCTATTACTCCTAATGGATTGACTGCATGTTGAATACACTTGAGTTTTAATACTGTGATAGTAGCTGTCATGTTAAATCCTCTCTTCTACCTGTGGAAATCCAGAGAGTAAATAATATGTTGACACCCTGCATGGACTGAGTTTCCCTTCTGCTGAACAAGATCTTTGTTTCTACATCAGTATTTTACAACATTAAAGAGGCTAATGTATAATGTATAATTATACTTTTTGACACTTGTAAAAATCACAAAATCACTGAAGTCACACTGAAGATTAATAACATAATTACTGATAAAACTTGCTTAGCTTGCTGAAGAGGTTTTGCATCCTGGAGAATATTGTTTGCAACATTTTCCAGAACACAGCTGGGCAACTAGATATTAACCTGAAGGATTTTCCCATGCATTCTTGAGCTAATTTAATAGACAGTCAATTTACACTAATCTAGATTAATTGCTTTACCAAGACAGAGAGAAAATATTTTAAAGTAGGCAAAATGTTACTTGATAAAATTTCAGCTAACACACATGAATGATGATGAGAGTCCATATTCTCAATATGTTTTAAAAAGACAAGCAAACCCCTCCCTTTGAAAAGGAAGAAAATATACTTGAAACACAGTTAAATATAGTGAAGAGATTTACCAAAATTTGTTTTTATGTTGCCCTAATATATAACTCCAATTTTTATGTAACTTCCTTGTATTGAATGAAACCTAACATTTCAGTTCTTTGTTTGTTTTTCTTTCCAATCACAAGATTTTCATTTAGAACATATCTGTACATCACTACCTCCTTATATCCAGGTCTCCTTAAGAAGCTGGATACTTGGTGTATGTATATTTTTTCAAGTTATTTATTTGTTGAAATCTACTGTTTAAAGGAATATTATGAGGTTATTACATTTTATAATTTTTGTATGGAAGGTTGGTATATGAAAGGAATTAGCCTTCCAGCTGTTTGTACTTTTCCTTTTTTTTTGAAGCAGAGCATGTACACAGCTGTGTTATGAAAGCCTCTGTCAGAGTCATTGGCCTTGTCCTGCAGGCCTCTGCGGTGCAAATAAATAAATAAATCTCACTCTGAATTAGGGAAGTACAACTGAAATTAGTGACTGTATTCATTAATTCAGTCTTTCATGGTAGACTGGACTATAATATTTTCCATTTGGTCACCTTTTCACATTCTGATAGCAAGCATTAGAGCTCACACATAATTTATGCTTTTAAACTACGCGTCTATAACTGTCCAGCTGTGTTTTAAATCTTAATTGTTTTTTAAAAACCTTTTGATTTTTTTTTTTCCATGTGACACTACTCAGCCAATGAAAATAAGCAAGTCATCCATGTATCTGTTCCATCCCTTTTCATTTATCTGTGTTTTTCTAACCCAGAGCTGCAAGGTGGAAGTGCATAACTGTGTAAATCCTAGCAGCCTGAACCCAAAAACACCCAACATTTCTGACATCTACATTAAAAGTATGGCTTTCTGAACTCTATTTGAGAAAACTCATCCAAGCAGTAGGAAAAAGGGAGAACTCTAGATAAAACCACATTAAAGACCCAGACAACATCAGGAGTAAATCTTTGGAGAAGTCAGTAACGTGAAACTCTGCAAGCAGTTTTATAACTTAGAACTGATTTAAAATTCAGATATAGAGCTGGTGATGAGAGATTTACCTGAGCTCTTCCCCCGCTGCATGCCATTTACCAGAGGGTGCTAGCTGGTGCTGTGACAAAAAAAAATATTCTTTCATCATGGTGTCTGGCAATGCCCAATTCACTTTTTAAATTTGGTTGCTCAGTCGAGCTCCTGAGTTTTCAGATCTTGACCCTGTTTACCTCTATCAACATTTGTATTCACATTTTTTACTTCAGGGACAGAGGAAGATCCCCCAATTTTCAGAAACATGTCCACCTTTATAGACTACAGAAGCTAAAGGAGGAAAATATTTTCATCCAAGCAGAAGTATATGTTCTTGATTTAAAAATAAATAAATAAATAGGCATAAACTATGTACAAAGAAGAAAATAAGGCACTACATTTCTAGGTGATGCACTACATGCAGGTTCTTCCTGAGCTGGTCCAAAATTTTACCTGTTTAATGGAGTCAGCAAACTAGTTTTGTTCACCCCAGGTGAACCCAGGCTGGTACCTGCAAAACTGCAGGTCAAAAGAGGGATTTAGGCCCACTGGAATAGATTAGGAGGAGTTCTTTGCTGGTTTGAGTGGGATGCTTAGTTTGTTTGCTTCTGTAGTAGCTTCACTCCTTAGCATAAAAGTCCTAACGTGTGAAAGGGAGTTCTGAGGAGAGTACACATGGCTTTTGTTTTAAAATTTTGAACAATGAAGGACATGCCAAATTTTCTTCCAGCCAAGGAAAGGAAGAAGGAGATATGTCTGCAAAACTTCAGATATGCTAGCGAAGATGTCCATGTATGTCTGCATTTCCACTCTGATTTTTAACCTTTTTCTCTCCTGAAAAAAAGAAAAAAGAGAGTGAATGATGCTTTTGTTTTAACATGTTGAATAAAATGAAAAAGCAAACCAAAATTTTTGGCATGTCGAATAATACAAGATGGAATAGTTAGACTGGTCTGGTGAGAATATTGCTCCCACATTTGAGTACGTTTATGTATTTTTGCAGTTTTGAAGATGTCTGAGAGGATAGTGCAGTGAATACAAGAGTCTCTCTTCTTGACTGTGATGCTGGGCTCTGTACCCATTTCTAACCCTCCAGCATACCCAATACCCCAGATGGAGAGTCCTGAAGTGGGTGGGTGGGGCAGTTGGAGCAAGGCACCCCTGGGACAGGGGCCGATGTGGGCACAGGTGGCCCCTGTGACCAGCAGCCTCTCCTCACCCCAGTTTGGCACTCGGGAATCACTGCTCAGGTTTCTGCTGATGGTGCAAGAGAGGCTCTGTGGCTTCCCTCTGAAAGTGTCAGAGCTTGTGGAGAACTTGCATAGGGATGCAGATAAGCAGGAGCCCTGGTGAAAGTGATGCTTTATTTGCCTTATTGAGCACTGGCCCAGAGCCCACCAAAGTCAGCAGAAGTGCAAATATTGGATCTGTTCTTGAATTTGTGTGGGTGTCTTCTTAGCTGAAAGCTTGGCTATCATATCAGTGTACTTTATTTAGCCAAATTCCAGAAATAAAAATAAATGCAAATATTTCTTTTGTTCTGGCAGGGCTTTTTCTTTTTTTATTTTCTTCCTTTTTATGTGTGTGTGTATGTGGGGTTTCTTTTGTTTCTAATTAACATGTTTAGTCTTCAGAAACTCACTTATTTGCATTCTACAATTATACTGCTGAGTAGGAAGCAGGGGGTCTTTGCAAAGAACGAAGTGAATTAGTTTTAGCTAACTGCATCTAAAAAGGAGAGCACGTGGTCTTTTGGCCTTGCTCTGAGAGTAACTCAGCTAGTGTTTTGGACAGCAAACTCTCTGAATATTAGACCCAGGAAAAAATGTCACAGATTATTAGAAATGGGATGGATGGGAGCAGGCTTTATTGGAAACATTGGCTAAGCTTACGTCGTAATTGCTGTACTGAAGCGGTAAACAGCTGCTGATCCTGTGATCTTTCTAGTGAAAAACAAGCGTTTGTTGTAGGTTTTTTTCAGATGTATGTTGTTGTTTGCCCAGTTTTTCAAGTGTCCTATTTGGTATTTATATTATTAGCTCAGTGTTCTACATTACAATAAATGTGTTTACTTATTACAGAAGTACTGACCCTTAAAACATCTGCTCCTCAGCTGAACATCCACAGCTCAGTGGGTGTGGGTAGCTTCTGTTAGCCATTCTTTCATAATATTTTGCAGTCTTTGGCAAGCAGTTTGAGTGAGATTCTGACCTCAGATGCACTCTTGTACAATGGCAATAGCTGTGCTCCAGTCAACAGCATTCTTCTAGTTTTATGTCAGTGTTAACTGAGGTCAGAGGACATTGCAGTGAGTGGGCCACAATCCTGTCTAATTTTTGCCTGGCAGAGCTCTTTAAGCAAAAGACATAAAAACTGTAGTGGCTCCAAACTGATGCCAAAGTCTCCCCCACTGTTCTAGAGACTGAGCAATAGCAAACGGTATGGCAGAAGGTTAATCAAATAGTTATGAGGAATAAGGGGTTCTGTGTCTATCACCATTAGCACAGGAGCTGTAACTGCAGTCTGACAGGCTTGGAAGAGCTGTGGCTGTCTGGAAAGTGCCTTTTGATCTTGTGCTATCTCTTGTCTCTACCAATACTGGACCTGAGAGGAATGCTCAGTAGCTTCTTTTGGAGACAGTGGTTTCAAATGCCTCGTGAGCAAGGAGAAGGACTGGGGAACCCGTCATTTCCTGCAGTGGGGAGAAGACTGCTTTGAAATCTCTGTTGTTGGTGTTGAAGTGGGGAAACAACCATTTTAAGAATTTTAGTGTCTTAGCAAAAAGTGGTCCTTCTCTGCCACCCTAGCAAGCTCTCCATGGTCTGTGACTCAGGCCCACTCTGCCATTCATGTCTGGGCTTCTGCCTTTCCACCTCTGATAGCCCACTCCAGTGCTGTGGAAAGAATACCCACCTCAGACCTCCTCCTCCTCTTCCAAAGCCACGGAGCTTCCTCTGGTCGTGGGCTACCTGAGGAGAGGGAAGGTGCTCACATTACCTCGGAGTGCTGAGGTGCTCACATTACTTCAGCATGTGCCTAATTTGGCACATGCTTTACTCTTTATGCAGCAGTGGAAAGGATGGGACAGTCTTTTTATCCTGCATTTGCAGTGCACCTACCACCCTGGACCTTGTCAACAGCAGAGGAACTTACCCACTATGGTCATACAAGCAAAAAATAATATCATCAACCAACCACAAGCCATCTGGGTTAGTATCAGCTGGGACTTCTATCGTGGAAAGAATTCAAAAGTAAAAATGTAGTGTAAATTTAATATACACAGCATCCCCTAGAGGTTTGTGCTGCAGCTTACAGATAGGATAACTGCTCCTTTACCTTAACTGGTTTCTCTTAAAAGTACCATGTAGTAATCATTATACTGAGAATACATTTTGTAATTAGCTTATAGATGAGTCACGGCAAAAACAATGTTGTTGACACATCTTGTAGAATAAATATCATTCTAAAATAAGAAAAAACATTTTGCAAAACTACTTAGCAATGTAATCTTTGCAGACTAGTTGGGGAACAAAGAGCTATTCTGTATTACTGATTGTTGCTTATCATCAAAAATCCGTGTTTATTTCTCAATTGTTTATTATTGCCCTTTTTAATTAAATAAAGTGTTGTATTTTCTAGTGCATAGATTTAATGTTTACAGCACTGTTTCCATTAATAAAATGGGCTCTCTTAACTTCAGGCCATACAAAATATTTATGCTTGATAATGGATATCCAAATAAAAATGCAGTGAAACTTGGCCTGGACAATACATGGAAGCATCTTGACATGGTTAATTTGACAGGCAAATAAACCGTATTCACACCTTGAATGAAACCATTTATTAATGAAAAGTACTCATTGTTTCATCTACAGCATCTTTTTGATGTGGAAGACAGTTTTGATACTTCCACATTACAATATTTTGGATGCCTCCTTGTATAAAGGAGAAAATTTCCTGATAAAACAATTCTGGTGTTGTTGATGTCTTGTGGAAACTGGTGATTGAGCATGGAGAATACAACAACAGATGGTACAGACCCACACCAGGTCAGTAAGCTGTGGAAATACAAAACTGCCAATACTGAAATTGAAAACAGGTGGCAAAAATTTCACTTGGAGATTTGACATCTGTAAGTAATCAGTTAGTGTAAGAGCTTTGGTCAGACACAAATTAACTTCATTGCTGATTGCGTTTTCAATAAGTAAAGGAGAAAGGAGCTGCATTTGGTTAGAATCACAATACAGGGTTGAAATACATAGAAAGTGTTTAGAAGGACTTCATTTTTGTTCTCTTTTTTTTTTAGTTTGGTTGGGTATATAGTTCATAGCATTTTGGTTGAGAAAAAAAGATGTTTTAAAACAGTTTTAACAGTGCTTCTGGGATCAAAGCTTCTCATCAGAGCTTCAAACTGTTTCACACCATTCTGCTTCTAAAAAATGTAAATAAATAAGTAAACACAGGACATCTGGGTTTCATTGGGGGGAGGGATAAATTTCAAATAAGGACATCAAAAAGTTATTTTGACTAGAACTGAACTATGCTAATGGGGGATGTTGTGTTCTTGAACTTTGTCCTTTCTGGCAAGCCTTCATTCTCCCCACAAATAGTAGTTACTGATCTGAAAATGCAGACGTGTGACACTGACCCAGTGCTGACTTTCATAGCAATGACAGGGAATTTCAGAGTAGGCAGTGTGTTAGTGGGTGCTAGTTAGAGAAAAAATGAGGCTACTTGTATGCCAAATTGAAGTTTAGAACATTTTCAAAACATCTAAACAGAAGTTATTGTAAGGCAGACAGACTACCTGAATACCTTCAGTAGATAATGGTAATGATCACCTAGAATATTTCAGGTTTAAAGGATTTCAAGTTAGTCAGGACAGAAAAGGTTTTCCTGTGGAGGAGAACTAACCCAGTAACACCAGAGCCAGAGCAACCTTCAGAGTTGCAAAGTTGGGGAGATGATCTTCTCCACCTGATGTTTTATGAGGCACATACATTTATGAGAATGTAGCACTACGTGTTTCCAGAAATTCAAGAGTCTGTTGCATCTGATTTCAATTCAGTTTTCCACAGCTGGATGTTTCAGAGGGGTTACCACCTCCAGTCAGACACCACCCTATACTAGAAGCAGCTTGACATCAAAGGTGCTCTAAGCATCCACAGCTCCACTGAAATCATAAGATCTTCAGGGGGTTGCACACTTGCATTTACATATCCCAAAGTGATTATAATTCTAAATCTTTAACTATGTGAGGATAGTGTAATGTGAGGAAGTAACTAAGCTTACTAATGAGAAGAATCAGATCAAGAGTTGGAGGATGTCTGTGGGGCTGCGTTCTGGATGGAATGATGTGCAGAAAGTGTCAGTAGATCACCCTGCAAAAAGTATGCCTCTTTAAGATGCTGCAGTCAGGCGTCTGCAAAATGTGAAATTCTCGGTCATGTTGAGCAACCCTGGCCAAAGGGTTCACAGATTCATGTTTCAACCCGGATATTGCCTCATGGGCTTACTTCCCAGCCTATTTGCCATTGCAGAGACGATTTTCCTCTTTCTGGCAACAGAGTATTATTCCTGGTGTTTGCAGCAATTGCTTACATGGAGCAATAAATATCAGATAAATATTTAATATGAGTTTAACTTTTTAAGTGTTGTTTAATAGCTGAAAACCAAAGGGAACTGTGTGCTGTGACTAATCAGCTCTCTGTAGAGCACCAGCAAGTGCTCCTATTAACTATAATGCAAAATGTATGGCTTCTAGATCACTTTTTGAGATTTAAAGATACCAATTTGTTGGCTATATGACGTATCTTGCAGTAGAATACCATTAGATTTCTTTTTCTGAATTTTCTAATATCTGAGTTTTCTAGGAGAAGCAAGAGGAACCCATTCCATGACTTTTTGTTTTATGGTGCTGCTGTATCTTAGATATCATCAGTAAATTACCTTCTGCTTTCTTTCCTGGAATCTGGACATCCCACTGGACTCAACATGCACAGTCATTTTATTCCTTCCCTGTGTACATGCAAACCACTTTGCCATTTTGTCACTGCCTTGACTAAGTGATTTTCTTAGTGATTTATGTCACATGTATTCATGGAACAGTAAGTAACAGATCATAATATGCATATAGACTGTTCTGTAAATTAAAACATGCTAGTTCTTTGTCCACAGCCTTGAGCAGAGTGAAGTAAACTCAGCACTGTTTCTATGCACTTATAATGTAACAAATTTCTGATATTAAGTTCAGGTAAGAAAGGTCTTAATTTTAAATTTTTCAAACAAGAATTAAGATTCCTTCTGTGGTACTGAGAAAATATATGATAGCAAAATAGAGTTCAGGCTTGTCACACTGCTTTTCAGAGAAGTGATTTTCAGACTGCAGAACTCCATGCAGTCTTACTCTCCCCTCTGCTGTTTTATCTTTCTCTGACAGGTCACTGGAGAGGATAACATCTGATTTCAGACAATAAGATTGGGAAGAGGTAGCAGGCAAGTGGAGCCAAATCCTATGGCCGAGGCTGTGAGACAGTGTCTGCATGCAACATCACCTTTTCCTCCCTGCTCTACTCCTTCTCCCTGAAGCTGGACTAAACAAAATTGGTGCAACATGGGGTCTGAAAATGTGCCTCTTCCTGGGAGGGCACAGGCTGATCTGGAGAGACCAGGCAGCTGTGAAAAAGGGAGATGATCAGAGTAAGGTGGAAAGGTGCTGAACAATTGGACCGGAGGCAGAATAAAACCTGAGTAAAGCTATAAAAGGAGGAATTCCCTGTACGGACCTGTTCCTGGTGGGATAGACCTGTCAGGGCTCTGGATGGCAATCACTCTACTAAAACCTGTCATTCAAGGTATGGGAAAGGTAACTTTGGTTGTGTGGGGAGAGGCTTGGTGTGGAGTCCGAGGACATCAGAGGAAATGGTCAGTCTGGGGTTTTGTACCCTGCAGGGAGGAGGGAGGGAGGCGCACAATGAAGAGAGGGGTCACATGCAAATGTCGGGGAAAAAAAAAAACAAACCACAAAAAATAAAAAGAGAAGCAAGATTCAGTTTGCCCATAGTTGAGTGTGTTACAGATCTAAAAGAAATTGTATGAGCTGGTATGTGTGAAATCACTCATATTTAAAGCTGAAGGTGAAAAACAATACTTTGACGAGCCTGTGCTTCCTGTGGAGAGGCTGTATAATGACACAGAAATTTTCTACCACGGCTTTCAGTCTCCTTATTTCAGCAAAACTAATGGGAGTAATAAAGTAAGTTGTTGCTTTTTCCCTTCTTATTGCATTTATATGAGAGGAGGAGGCTGAGTGTGCTTTTATTACTTTTCTCCTCCAGGAGTAGGTAAAAAGTGATATATACTTTATACTTTTTTACAAACAGATTACACTGGACAGATGCTTAGAAACAGCTTAACTAAATCATGTGAAGGGATGCCTACATTATGCAGTGTGGAAAATATGCTGCTTTTGGTGTAACCAGGCAGAAATGGAGATTCATTTGGAGCACAAGAAGTTGTGAGGTTATGGTTTACCATTAATGGAAAAGAGGAAAAACGTCCACTGTGAGTTGTGAAATAAAGTCCAGTTAAAGAACAAGTCTTTGAAAGGCCCTGGTTCATGGAAGTGTCAGTGGGTTTGTGGGCTCATTTAGAACCAAACAATGTGCCCCAATGCACCAAACTATGAGAAATCTCCACAATTGACAAGCATGTGATACATGGGCTGAAAAACCACGTTTAGTCTTTGAAGCAAGTGGTCATTTGCTGTCAACACTGGTTAGTGTTTAACATACTCTTCCTCCCAAATTTGTTTAAGGTTACAAATATGATGAAGGACTTGAGCACTTAGAAACTCAGTGTTTTCATGACAAATTTTTAGTTTTGTAATTCATAACTGGAATTAAAGGCTTGGGTGAGTTGCTTACTGTTATCACTTAGCCTTCAATCCCAAACACTCAGCTGTGGATCTGGGAGTGGCCTGAAAATTAAAAAAAAGAACCAAGCAATGCCCATTATGTGTCTGAAATCCTGCTTCTTTCTAGGGATTAACTTAAGGTCTGCAAGAAGAGATCTGCTTGCCTTGGGATCCAGCATGTGCAATGCACTGCTGAGAGTGTGGTTGGTCTCTGTGAATGAGAGAAGCTCTCAGCTTGTCTTCTGAGCCCATGTACTGGTGTCTTATATTTCCATAATATCCTGGTGGTTATGCACTCTCCAGGGAAGTGAGGCAGAGATATCAAGGCTACGTTTACCCTGGGGGAGGTCTTCCATCTCCTAGCAAGATGTCCTGCTTTTGAAGTTTTTCCAGAAAATAGTGAAGACTAATTTGAACAAAAGAGAGAGGGCAGGACAGGCAGTTTATAAAATTCATGAGGACCCTAACTAGCCCTGATTTAAGAAGAAAAGTTTACTGTGATTTTCGAGAGACAGGTCTGTCACTGTGGGCAAATGTTTTCCAGAACTGGAAAGCAGGATGAAGTGAGCAGCTCAGGCAGGTAAGAAAGCTGGCCAAGGCAGCTCTTTGGTAAGGTGGGGATGCCACTCTTTACTGACTGAACCTGCATCCTTTACCACTAGATAGCCTCACCCCTACAGCTATGTGAAGAGAAAATACTGTAAACCAGGCCTGTTAATGGTAGTGGGTTTGGAAGTGATGGTCCTGTAGGAAATACTGCAAAAGGACAGCCAGCCTGTGCAAGCTCAGTAGTCAGTTGGCCAAGACACCTTAGATATCCAGGAACTGGTAATTTATCCTTCTATAATTCAGACATAGAATGATATATCTTTAGTGACTGAGCTGTTTCTCTGCATGAGTAAATGAGATGTATGTGTTGAGAAAGGCAGTCAGCATTCAACAAGAAGACAGATTAATTTAAGATTAACTCCTCAGTGGAGTGGAACTGACAGGCCTCTAGAAGATGAGCAGTTCTAGGGGCTGTTAAAGTCCCGTTAAAGTTCACCAGCTGGGGACTTGCATGAGTTTCAAGTGCTTTGACAGTGTGAATACACGTGGTACAGAGGGAGAGTTTGTGCCCTAAATTAGCATTGAGCTAATTGGAAACAAAACCAGAATTGTTCCTGAGAAACTTAAGTGTGATTTCTAGGGTCGTATTAATTTCCAGGAATCAGGCAAATCTTTACATTTTACTCTTAGAACACTGAATGTCGTCTAGCTGGTTTTGAATCTGTTCCCTGCTGCAGGATGTGAAGAGCTGGTTTGCAAACCTTACTGTGGCTGCTCTGGCTCCGGATGGGCTGTCAGCCAGTATGTGGGTTAAAACCTTGGCAGCAAGATGCTGTGACATAGAAGTATAAGACTGCTCTAAAAGATGCCTCTTTATGCAACTGGCTAGTGCTTTTCTGTCATTGAATCTCAAGGGCAGGGCATGGGGAATCATAGCTGACTGTTGGCACTATTCTTCCTTTGGAAAGAAGAAAGAAATAGCATGTTGAGACAGCATTATTATGTGCTTCTTTGGAATAAAATCTGTAATGAGTGGAATGAGAATAAACACAGGTGATTTTTCAAGTATATTTTAAAGATATATCAATCTCTATCTAACAATATAGGCCAAATTTTGACTGACTTATTTTCCTAACTCATTCTGTACATGGATATTCTTGTCTTTGTTTAGTAAGTAAACAGTGAAATGTCATTTTACCTAAAAAACTTTTAAACCACTATATTTTCTCTCTTACTTAAAGGTATTTTTCTCCTTTGACTTTGCCTTCTAGCCAGTGATAATAAAGAACCTGAGCAACAGCTTGAACAAGTGGCTGAATAGAAGTATAAATGCTCTGTACTGTAGTGATAGCCCAAGCAGAAAACCAACCATCTTGTGAAGAAGGTCTTTTCCTCATAGAGTCATTCCTTCAGCTCTCTGTAGGCACTAGGCAGTGTTTGCATGCATCTAATTGTGAAGTCTACCAAGTCTGAGTTCCTATAAGCTCAGCTTCATTTTCAAAATAAGCTTCTCCAAAGCATTTAAGCACATTTGTGTTTTCTTAAGGAATATACTGAACTCTCTTGTTCCACCTGTCGCATCTATTCTTTTTTACCCTCTGAAAAGGAAAATAACATACTCTTCATGTGATGATTAATGTGTAATGATCTTCACACATTACATAATGTCCTGTCTTCCACTTGGAAAAGCACTGGCACAGCAGAGAGTTGCAAATCTGTCCCTTTGTAAAGTGTAGACTGATGTCATTTGAGCTGGCTCATCCCTGCACAGCGTCCAAAACAACAGTGTGCTTTGCAGCATGGCATTTCTGCCTCCTTTTTTTAAAAAAAAATGCACAGATGAAATGTATGCCCACAGCATGCTACAAACCCACCCCAGCAGGAGTCCTGCAAAGCTAATAATGGGTTTTTTCCTGGAAATGTTGTGATTGAATTGGAAGGTGTATAATACAGAAGAAAAAATCATATTTATTCAATCTTCTCTCAGAATATGTCTATCCAAATAACTAAGTTCCCTGTAACTTCTGTGTATTAAAAATGAATGCCAGCAATGCAATTCCCTGATTTTATTTAGGCACAGTGGGAATGCATGTAAACAGTGTCAAATGTAACATATATAAAAAAGCAGGTTTTAGCTGTAAATTCTAAAATGCCTTTACAGGAGTTGAGTCCTTCCAGTTCTGTTCATCAATTAAAAACTGTGAAAACATGCCCTTCCAGCACTTTACTCCCCAGATCTGCACAATCCACAGTACTAGTTTGTCTGCCTTTGGGAGAAGACAAAGGCAATATTCAATAGTGCATGTATCGGGCAGTCCAATTAAACATTTTCTGGATAATTTCATTGCTTTGACAAGTTTCAAGATTGATGCAATATTTTATCTTCTGTTTCTCCAGTATCTCTGCCAGCTTTCAAAGGGTTTATTTCTTTTCTGCCAAACAAAGAATGTCTTTCTATCATTCATATCTCAAACTGGCTTAATTTATATTTTTATGCCTCTGATTTCTTATGGGCTTAATATAGTACTCTAAACACATTTCTACAACAATTCCTTCTTAATCTGTGAGGGTGAGGGGTTTTTTTTTTTTGGTCTCACATTAAGTCTAGCAAGGCAGATTTTGTGCCAGAGCTTAAAAACAATCTCCGCTCTAAATTCCTCCCATTAATGTGCTAGAAACATGATGTTTTTCTCCAGCAGATTTCCTGATCTAAGATTTCAGCTGATTTTAGCTGAAGCTAAAATGAGAATATCTCCTGGAAAAGAAAAAAAAGCTAAAAGCATTCAAACCCATTGTAAGTTCAGTGACAAATTTAATCTTCATTAGACAAGAAAGAAAGTACTTTGCCAACAGAAAGGCTGGGAGAAATAAGCAATGGCCTGTCAGTAATAAAATAGTATGTAGCTATTATCTGGTGCTTGTCATCAGTAAGATAGACCATGTTTAACAGAGAAAGTGAGTTTCATTATCTGCACCTTACAGATTGCAAAAGAGAGGCATTCATTGAGCTGTTATGCAAAAATAATAAAAAATATAAGTAACCTGCACTTTTACAGCATATATTTAGTTTCTTTTAGAGAATCCATCTCTACGCTATATATATTTACTATAATTACTTACGTTTCTCTTCTGCTTCCTCAAAAATTGAAAAGTTCTGACTTCTGTAGTGACTGCTCTTATCTATTGTACTGCACTGGGCCAGATTGGAGTCCTCGTTATTTAGAATCACTACTATGTTTTCAGAAGTCCCTAAAACACTTACTTCATGGACATGATTGAAAATGGAAGGCTATAGGTCTTCTTTTTTAAAGTTTTGTGCTATTCTTTTGGAAAAAAAATATGCAGAAATGAGGGAACTGGGTAAACATATAGAGAAATTTAAGTTGAACAGCAATTGCAAATTGAGCATGAAGAGACCTTGTAATAAGCTTCAATATCTTTTTTTTTTTAATAAAATACCATTTTCATTTCTTGATCATCCCATCTCTACATTAAAAAAAATAATGAATTAAACACTCTAAGAATAATTCATTGCATCTATAAAGGCACGAAAATCAGGTAAAGATATCTTAAGAATTCTCTAGTACTAGCATTTAATGTATTTTTCAATCATAGCTAACCTAAACATTTAACCCTGCCATATAAGCCCAGTGAGACCACCTTTGCTTTTCCTGACCCTTGAAACAACTCTGTGTTTGAACATGACAATTTACTTCTTTTACTTTTTGCAGGACATTTAATGAAAACCATCTTGACACCACAGTGTAGTGAGTTCTGGCACTAAGCCTTTACTGTTTATTAAATGAATTCACGAATTCCACAAATGATCAATCTATTTACTTGTAGCTGCATTGGTCTTTCTTAATCTTGAATCATTTTTGGTCTAGGAATCCTTTGTGTGCAGAAAATGAAAGAAGATACATAATTTCCTTGTTTGATCCGTAATAAAAGTGAGGGGGTTTAAATTTATGGCTCTGACTGAAATCAATTTGTTCATTTAGCACTGAGCTGAAGAGAAGTCCAAGTTATGTCTCCATAAACACTGTGAATTTTAATTTTCCCCTCTTCAAAAAATTCTCTTTTGCCACTCTACTGGGAGAAAAATTGTGCAGCTTTTTTCTTCAGGTTTTATGATATCACATACTGTTACATTCTCTGCTACACATTTCTGAGCAACAGCAATTGCTCGTTCATTTTCCAGTTTTCCAAATCCTGAGCTCTGTGAAACATCTAATACTGCAAACCACTTCTTTCCCACTCCTGTGATAGGGGCAGAGGGGATTGAGGATGCAGCAAGAGGAATGTGCCATATTTAAGTCGTGCTGGGGTTGCATTGCATGATCTGCCTTTCTTTGAAGTGTCCAGGATGTGTTGAGTTCTGAGAAGTGCCACTCTATATGTAGGCTGTATTTTGGCACACTGCCACAAACTCATTACTTAATCTGTTTGGAGATAGTAAGAGACTTAGGAGTTTGGCCTTGTTTGCACACAAACTTACTAAGGGTGATTTCAGTCTGTTGGGCACCACTGAAAAGAGAGGAGAGGAAATCCTTCATCTGTGTGCCATTAGTGTTTATTTTACCTGATGAGGCATTATGCCATTGTGCCACCTTTCTTCTCTTATTTCCACAGTGTCAGGTTGCTCAGATTTTAACCCGTGCCCCTGAGGTGATGCTGCCTGTACCTGTGTGCACGGGCAGCTCCTTTGTGCTGATATGTGAGCCCTGGTTTTCACCTGTACCTCTTTGCTTGAGCAACCACATCCTGCGTGGCTGCCTTTGGTGTGAGTGCTGACATTGATCCTTGTGCGTGATTCGAGGTCAGCCTGACAGGGCTACCCAGAAAGCCAATTACCCTCTGGTGCTGCTCCAGCACCAGTGAGTGACACGGCTGTGGAGAGCTGAGCAGTGGTGTCTCGGCCAGAGCAGTGTCCCTGCAGTTGCTGCTCTCTGCACGCTGCAGTGCAGAGGCACTGTGTGTGCTGTCTGTGCTAATCCATTTTTTGAGCAATGGGCTTCCATCTGCCATAGCCTTTGGCTTTTCCTCAGGCTAAAACCGAAGATAACCCTTCTACCAAAGTTGCATTTGGCACTGTCTGCTGGGAAGCGCATGATTAGCCAAGCTAACACAGGTTAGTACATCCCAGGTATTTACTGTCTTCTTTCTCAATAAGTCATGCAAAAGGAGTTCCAGACATGTGCTGCAGTTCAAATTATAAATGCCTAACTCACTTTTTGTATGCTTTTGTCTCATATCCTCGGGTTGTTCTAGTGCCTAGGTTTGCTAGATCCTTCAGGAAAAAGAAAGATGCTTTCAAGTTGAAAATGTGAGGTGGACACACAGGAGACAGCTCTAATGCTACTGTCCAACACCAGCAATCATCTGTGATCCAGTTACTGACCAGAAAAAAAATTATAAACTTTTTTACAATATGTTTAAATAAGGTACAGTTGTATTAGTATTCTCTGGAAAACCTTTGACTCAAGTTTGGAAAAGCAAGAATTTGCATATAAATAGAATATTATAGAGAGATCTCCATTTCTCTTGGCAGGGCATTTTTGTTGAATTCTTTACTTTTTGCTGCTTTTTAAACAAATAATTCTTTAGTTTAGCAAGGGTTTGTGTTATAGGGAGGGTTTGGACAGAAAATACATAAACTACACATGAATTAACATTTTGACATTATTGCTAAAATAGTTAATCAGAAAAACTCAAATTATTTAAAATGTGTTAACTACTTCCTTTTCTATACTCTACTTTGATAATCCACAGGTAAATACAATTATTAATATTGTGAGTTTTGCACCAGGGATGTAAGAACACTACAGATATACTTCCTTTTAGAATCTTAATAAGTGCTAAATATTCATCTATGTACCATTGGATGTCTGCATTACTAATAATTATTGCAATTGCTACTGGAAATGTGGGTATTGAACATATTAGTGTAGTGTGAAAAGATTAAGTGAGTAGTACTCAAATTGAATTTGCCATGGCTGGGCATCAAAGTCTATTAGAGCATCTTTTCTTCTTTTTTTCTTCTTTTTTTTTTTTTTTTGGTAAGGAAAGGCTAAACCAGAATCAATTCCAACTTCATTATCTTTCTTTTCAAGGTGATTTTGTCTTTCTGTCTCAGAAAGTGGAGGGCTGAGATAAAGGATTATGCTCTGCATTGTTAGCTTAATCATAATTGTGTTTTTATCGTTCCTAAAATAATACAAAAAAGATCTGCAAGTGTGGGACGCAGATGTGCGTAAGACTTGTAAGCACCTTGTAGATGTGGAATGTTTTATGCCTTCCACTTCTGTTATGATCAGCCTTCCCCTAGACTCTTGTTTTAACCTCAGTTGTGAAAGCAACTTAGATCCTTCTAGATTGTGTATAAAAAATTAGGCACATCAAATTAAAACACTTTTTTTCCTTTTTAAATCTTCTTTTTTACTAAAAGGGCTTCAAAATCTTGGTACTGGCTAGGTTTTTAGTAATGACTGGTATCAATGTGTACTGACCAAAATTTTGTCCGTCATTACCCAGCATCTTCAAGACTGCAAGCCTTCTTTAAAACATAAGTTGTAGTTTTTTGGTTCTGTATGTATACAGTTAGCTATAAATTTAGGTCTTGGTCCCTAAGTGGAACTGACAGGAAGAATAGCAAAACAAGTCTGTAATAAGTTATAAATCCGCAATCAGATTGCTTGTAAATTCAATGTGAAAATTATTGTGTTTATGTAGCTGGAGAATAAGAGTGAAGCTGGAATTTAACAATATTTCCTCAGGATAGGCTAATCAAAGTAATGGTGCTCTTACCACTGGACTCAGATCTTGACTTTACTTATACTATTTTAATTTACCTATATGGTTGCATGAATAATTACAAAATGAAAGTAAATCGGGCAATTCAAACAAATGAATGAAAAACAAACAAACAAACAAACCAAAATTCTCCAAAACATTACAAAAACCCAGCCTGCAGCAGTTGTAGTTGTGAAAAAGATAAAGTTCTAGAAGTGCAGTAATATTTTCTTTGGGACCACTTGTAGTGGTGAAAAATAGTTATTGAATAGAAAGCAGTTGCAGAGGGAAAAATCTGAGTTCATATTGTTGATAAAATGGATGTGGAAGGAAATTACCAGTTATGTTATTTCCCTGCCATAATACCTATTATTATTGATACTGATTCTGTATTGGACATGTCACTACTTATTGCATAATTGCAAGGAAAACATACATCAAGATAGTGTTATTATTTTAGACATTATTTTTCTGTTCTGAGCAAACAATTCAATAACAGTACAGTGATCATCATCTTCCATCATTCAGAGTTTTATCATCATTGACCTCTGATTCCCTTTGCAGGTCTCATAAATTCTCATCCCTAGTTGGGGAAAACAGGATCATGCTAAGCATTATTTTCCCACATATTATTACAATTCTGTTAGCAGTTTCAGACAAGCTTTAAAAAGAAACTATGAGAATCTGGTCTTTTGTTGTTTTAAAAATTGTGAACCAAACTGACAAAGCTATTTGTGTGCTAATTTTCAGTGTGGGATAGTTTTTACAAATCATGTTATTTTTTAATTTGTTAATAAGTTTATTTTATCATTATCAAGGTCATATTGAAAGTCAAGCTTAAACGTTATATCGTTCCTAAATTAAGGTCAGAAAGATGGAATTGGTCCTAGGCCCATGAATCAGATATGGAAGAAGAAAGAAGTCTCTGTTTTATTGAGGTGTTCATAGGTAGAGCTAATTTAAACTTGAAATTTTTCTTTTTTATGAGAAGTATGATTGATTTTTTTCTGTGATATTGGTCATTCAGTGTATAAGCCCTCTACCCAGAGAATCCTTTAAAGGCATGTTTATGTTTATGTTTTGAAGAGTCTATAACTTATGGGACTAGTATTCAGATCTTCCACCAACATTTGTTGGCTTCTCATCCTTACTGAAAGGGTCATAATAGAAGTAAAGGCTCCTAAGACGGGCTGTAGAAAGTTGCTTAAGCTGAAGTAGTATGATGGCATTTTCTGTCCCTTGATGAATAAATTTGTGTATTTTATACTTGATTTTGCTGGCATTTGGGCTGAAGCATATTTAGAAAGTTGATCATGTATCTCACAAGCAATCTGCTGAATAGAGTATGAGTATTTCAATGTACGAGTATTTCCAGTCTTTCAAAAAAATCTTGCTGATTATGGTGCATTTATGAAATTAGTCAAATTGCAGAGTTGGCTTAAATGTGTGCAATCATGAAATGTAAATAACACATACATTTCAGAAATGCGATTCTGAAATCCTGATGTGCAGAAACACTCCACAAAACTTTATTTGACCTCATGGAAAAGGGGGCAAAACCCCAAAACTAGTTGAATGTATGAAAGAGTATTTACTTATTTGCCATTTTTTTTCCCAGATAGGTTTCCTTCTCCTTTGGTTACATTGCTGCCAGTAAAAATATAAAGTTTCTTTTTTGCTGTTTCTTCTAAATAAAGCTTTATGTAGAACAGACTTCCGTACAAAATCAGAGGTGTCTTACTTGTCAAGTTCATCTGTTCCATTTTGGCCTTATTTGCTTAGAATTTTTCCCTTTTTCTCTGAGGGCAGGCTTGGTAAAGCAGAGAACCCATGTCCCCACCACCGTTAGGTGTCTTCTTCCCTTTCAGCAAATCTTTCTTGTATAGCCCAGCATTTCTGATCTGTTAGAGCCACTTGTATAACTCACAATACTGAAGTAGACAAACAGCACTGATTTAAGTTAAAAACATAAGTGTCAAGACTTTGTATGTATTTCGTAGTACAGGACACACATCTTCCTGCCCAAAACCTCAGACTAGCAGAACCACCTCAAAAGGTCCTGATGTACAAGACCTATTTAAGATGTATGTCTTCCATCAGTTTAGTTTAACACATTTTAAAAAGTTGTTTAGTAGTTGTTAAAATTCAAGCTCAAATGGTAAAAAAGCTGTTACCTGGGTACATGGTAGTTTAAGCAATAGATGCCAAAAGCTTTCTTTTTCATGTGAACATGTAAACCTGTACTGAGGGAAATTTGAAACGCCTGTTTTAGATATGAGTGAAAGTGATTCTGCCTGTAATTTTCACCCATTCCCATTCCTCAGTGTTTTCTCTAAATATTCTGTACAAGTCTTTCCATCTTGTGTGAATGATGCTCCTCTTCCCTTAAAGCCTTTGATGGAAATTCTGATCAATCACATCAGTCATGAAGAGCTGAACTGGCCAACCGTGGCAAGAGCTTCTGATCTTCCCAACAGTCACCAAATAATCTCCGATCGGTGAAAGCTTTTTATAGATTTGTTTCCCTTATCCCCACCTGACTGCCTCTCTAATTCAACACAGAGCTGAAATCTTAAATTGTAGCATATAACCCAAGGAGGAAAGGAGCTGCAGACATAATGATTTTCATCACTAGTTTTATAAAAACTTCAAGAGCGAGAGCTGAAGGATCGGGCCAAAACACCATCTTTATTTCATATACATTAGAAAGACCTTACTTTATTTGTACTGCTTCAAAACACTGCAGCACGGTATCAGCCATACAGACCTTTCCACAGAGATAGTAACATGCCAGAGACAGTAGTACTATATATAAAACTGTGATGGTTTACACATAAAAATATCAGTTGAAAACAGTAGTTCCAGCTTTAACAGATTTGAAGGCTTACTGTAGTTTTGCATCTCTGTTCATACAAGTTGAACAAGTTGCTACTCATCCGTGTTTGCCAATATTGTGATTTTATTATAAATCAGATATTACAGCATTTGGCTTCTTTTCATTTGATTTGAATGACATGTTCTCCTTCAGTGTTAATTAAAGAGAGAGCTCCAAGATCTAAAAGATAAGACTATAATACTTTGGTACCTTTCCTCTAAAATGCCTTTTATGTGATTTTTTAGCTACACAGAGATTTCAACCAGAAACATGAAATAGTTCTAACTTGTGAAGTGTTGGAATGTTAGGTCTCTGAATGCTTTTTCTTCATGGGCTGCCTCCTTTTAGAACTTTAAATTATTTATCTATCCATTATCTGAAAATTTATATGTTTTATTTACCTAAGAGTAAAACATCCTGTTCAGCTCATTTCAAAACTGTTTGTCATTTTCTTGGTATTCTGCTGGGATAAACAGAGAGGACATTCTGGAGCAGAGCTGGTCTAGCCAAGCTCGTCACCCCTCTCTCTCTATCCTCTGTTTAAGGCAAAGATTTAATGAAGGAAGAATCACACAGTACATTTCTCCCTTTATTCCTTGAAATGGCGTCCAGGTTTAATCTCGTATTGTAGCTCAGTATCCCCACACTGCCAGGACAGTTAACTAGTCTACTGATAACAGTATTTTACAGATTTCTCAGGTAACGGTCAAAAAACCTCCAAAGACTAGTTTTTAACTGACTAGTTATCCCTTCCTGCATTTAATTCTTGCCACTATTCAATTTAAAAGGATGTCATGCATTCTGAATACAGTTAGATGATTCTAAAGCTTCCTTATGTCAGTATAGCTTGTACCTGTAAAAAATATTTATCACTGTAATAGCAGAAACAGTATTTTTAAGAGCATTTTCTATATTTCAAAGAGAAAAATCACATAATTAAAATATTTGAAAGGGGATAAAAGTTGTGCACTAATGACATTGAAAATCTCTGTAACGTGGAATGGCCCAAGCCAAATTTTGCAGATGCTATGATGCAATTATACTGTAGAAGAAAATACGGAGAGAGTTGTGTGGAATTTCCAAGCTGGTGGAAATATCCCAACATACTTCTTTCCTTCTCTCCATCATTATATTATAATTTTAAAAACCAATTTATGTTACGAACACCTTCAAGGTTAGAAACTACATTCATTTCTATTCAGGATGTGGGAGAACAAGGTGTAATTGCTTTTCTTTACAAATGGGTCTCATCTTGAGTTGAATGGGATTTAAAACCCTCCCCTAACTTTCACGTGTTCTATTTGCTAATTTAGGTGATTGCCTCAACATGTCAGGCATGTATTATAGCTATGAAAAGAGTAGGTTGGAGTAGGAGTGCAAAATGGGGGTAAAGTGCTTTATTTTGACTCTCTCTGAGTGTGGGTTTTGAGCACCAGGCAGGAAAGGTGCTTCAGGGGAAGGGAAAGGGGTGCTGCAGACATGCACCTGAGGTGCTGTGGCCTGTTTGTAGGTGTGTGGTGCTCCCCGTGGTTGCAGAAGGAGCCGTGGTGTCTCAGTGCCGCAGCCTCGGTGGCAGCAGGAGCACAGCCACTGCCTCCATGGACCCAGCCCCGGACGCTCGGATGGCAGGCAGGGATAGGGATAAGGGTGGGGATAAGGATAGGGAGCCCTATCTGCCCGTGTATCTGAGCACTTTGCCGTGTCTGTCAGCTTCCCAATGCCTTATCCCCATAACAACATGATGAAGTGCCTGCAAGCTGAACCAGGGAGGGCTGCTTTCAGTAGATTTTGATAAGGAGTGTGGAGGAACAGGTTAGTTCACCCTCTGAGCTGACCCTCTGGATTGGGCTGCTGATTTTCTGATAAAATAGGGAGCACAGTAGCAATTTGTAGCAGACAATGTTCTAAGGCTTTTAAGAAATGCAAGGAAACAGGCTTCAAAAAGCCACCTATTAAAAGAAAAGAAGTCTGATTACTTGGGATCTAAGGAAAGATATGACCTGAGATTTCTTGTTTTGTATGTCAATTAAATTTTGATTTCTCCAGGTGGCCAAGCACCTTCATCTCACATTAATTTCAGCTTGGTTGAGACTGATCAAATAGCTTAGGAAATAAGTTCAGTAGATTTGGGGGAGTTTGATAGAAAAATGGAACCACATAGAGCCTAAATTGTATTAGATACTGTTTCTGTATTGTAACACTTTCTCGTCTGCTAAGAACAGTGTCTAACAGATTTTCCTATACCCGTGGCTCCTATACCTGTTCCTGCTGTGATGCAGGAAAATCTCACTTATTTAAACCTTTGATAGCTAATTTTCTATTTCCCCATCTCTTCTGTACTTAGACAACATGCATGATGCTTATTAAGGACCCTGGCAGTGGTGCCATCTTTTGTTCAGAAACTTCTGTCAAAAAAAACCAATGGAAATATTTCTGTAGATAATTATTTACTGGTCTGTCCTTTCAGTGTTTTCCTTTACTTTGCCGCTTCTTTTGAGAGTTCTTTTTTTCCTGTTTTTTGAACCAAATCACCTTTTTCCAGGCACATCGAATGAACAGAGCACCCCTCTACTTCTTGTTTTAGACCCAAAGAAAGTATGAAAAGCATATCTGACTTCAAGTGCAAAATATGCAATCTTGCTTCAACCTCTCTTGATGGTTCTAACAAAAATAAATTAACAGAAAAATACTTTGATGGGGTTTTGGATTGGGCAAAATGGAAACTTCTGAAGAATTAATGGTTTTGTCTGATGATAGTTTTATAGGTTTGTTTTGCTGATAGTTTTACTAGTATGAAAAAGTTGCAAATGAGCATGAAAACATCCAAAAGTAATATGTTAAGCATACAACCCAACTGCTCACTCCTTGTAGAAGATATAGTGGGTGTCTGCAGACTTCACACATCATTCATGTTTATCACTTACACAGCAGGGCAGCTTTATTTATGCACGGGAACAGCTGCTTATGAGAATTTCACATCTTTCATAATGTTTATTTGCCTTTCACCATGGCTTCCAAGCTCTTTCAACATAAAATCATTATGAAAAACTAAGTCTGTACAAGAGTTTCTCTGTCTCTTCTACATTTGTTTTTTTAGGTGATTAAAGTATTTTTTTTTAGACTTACTGTATTTTGAAAAGTGTCAGCTATGGGTAAACATGTATTAACGTTACAAAAGTTACAGGAAAAGCTTTTCCCGGAAAGAAAAAAAGCAGAAAAATAAAACATTTAGGATGTTTAGAGGAGTCTACAAAACTTAGTCCAAATTCCTGAATTTTGTAAAAGTATAACAGTTCTTTTAAACACTTACATTGCCATAGAAACTTTATCAGGGATACAAATGGCTATTCCATGGAGTTATACCTTTATAAAAAATTCTTAGGTTTTCAATTATTGTTAACAAACCAGTGGTCTGTTCAATTATTATATTGCTTTTTTTTGCCTTTTTTTTCTTGTCAAACAGGTGTGCTTTATGAAGTTGTTCAGAGCTTCCCTCGAGTGGAGGAAAATGTGCAGGTGGATTCATATGTAAGCAGCCACAGGTGGAGAAGGCACTCAGAGTCCCTCAAATCAGTTGACACCAACAGAGCCAGCATGGGGCAGGATTCCTCGGAGCCAGGGGGTTTCACAGACCTGCTGCTTGAAGAGGGACATGACAACACCACGCAGATTGAGGTAGAAATTAATTCCATCTATTTTCTTAATTAGTTTTATTATCTTTGACTGGGGGTAAGTAAAAAAGTTAGGACATTTCCTTCAAGGTATTGAAACACTTACAGGGAAGAGTACTCTGGCCTTTGTACTTATGAACCTGTCAGCACATGGAAGCTGGAGTTGTCTCTTGTCCTGAGGCTGGAGCCCGGCCTTTCTGACTTTTGAAGACAGTCTCTTGAGGATGTCTGTTTCTTTGCTGGAAAACAGTTAACTGAAGTCTCATGTTTTAGCAGTTCTTGCTGGAGAACTGGAAAAGGAAGTAGTGTTAAAAGAGAATAAAATTGAATTCTTTTTTGAAGTTGGTGTAAACACCTCAATTTGCAAGAATTTGCCTAATCTTTATGAAGAGTTATATTCAGGCAAAAGAGGGAAAAGACCTTAGAGAAATGAGAAATTGGAAGAAAATTCAGGTTGTTCATTGAAAAAAAATTGCCCATTATTTGATTTTTGATCTTCCAAAAAATAAGATGGATCAAGTCCATCTGTGTGAAGTCTTGGGACATTCTCCCTCTGTTTTATGGAGTCATTCAACCTCTAATTTCTTGTTGAACTGCCAGATAGCTCTCTGTCCTGTTTTCTTTGGTTCTTTCATTGTTGTTGTTGCTGTGGTTTTTTAAGTATTGAGTTTGGGGTTTTGTTATTAATAAAATCTACATCCTGTTTTTTCAATAAAATACAGCTCAGAATAAGCTACACTTAACATCTTCGGTCATTATAATCTGCTTCCAAAACAGCAATGTTGGGGTTTTTTTCAGTTCTGAGAAGCTCACTCTCAGAGAAAAAAAAAAGAGACTTTCAGATTTTGGGTTGTTACGTACACAATAAAAAAAGCAATGCAATATAAAGCCCATCTGTAGAGACAATGGCATCTCTACTGCATGAGTAAAAAATATAGTGCTTTCTGAGAGGTGTGTTTCGTGTTTGTTGTTTTTAAGCTATACAGCACTAACTACATTTCCTCTTGTACTAACATGAAAGTCACTAGTTGGTAAATTGTAGTTTTGAATTTCATGTTGATTTTATAACTTCCTTTTTGCCTCTTGTAATCCCCATCTGCCCATACTTGCAGCAATTCTTTCGGGCACAGCACAGATCAGTCTTGCTTCTAGTTATTTTAGCAGGTAAAGTGCAAGCTGTCTCAGGTACAGGGAAGTTTTAGTAGCTGATCTTTCGATGGCTTACCCATAGATCCCTATGCAGTGTTTCCATTCAGTTCGGTTCCAAACTCTTATGAAGCAAAATGGTCAGAGGTCCCCTTCTAACACTTATGTATAGCAAGATTTGGGGGAAAAAAAAAAAGAATGCTTGCAAATGGATGTACACAGAATGGTATTTTTCCAGGAATGTCTTTCCTGACAGATTAATGGCTTTACAGCGTCTTAACCTGAAAAGTTTATTGAATTCAGGTTTTGTGTTCTGTTGCAAACGTCTTTTTCTAAGGTCTTTTCAGCACAATAAGATAACACAATGGAGTTGAGTAAGAGTTGTGGTTTTACACATTATCGGATTCCTTTGAAAATCCCCACTACGACACACAGGCATCTCACAGGAAAGCCCTTGATGCCTGGCCTTAGAGAGGACACAGAGTATACAACAGATATCCACAGAGGAAGAATCCATACGTTGCAATCTTCTGCAGCTTGAGAGCTTATCAGCAGTGCTGGAGAGCTTATTGATTATTTTAAATCCTTGCTCTGTGTACATTGCAGTGCTTGCTAAAGAAGATACAGAGAATGAGTATTACCTGCCACTTACATTTAGTGATGCTACAGGATGACGACATCCATCCTTTACAGACACTGTTTTTCACAGATACTGTTTTCTCTAAAGTGTTTTCTAGGCTTACCATGCAAATGCAGACTTCTTTAATATGAAGACTGACAGTGATGAGCATGTTTCCACGTGATAGTATTTGCTGTCCTTCTTTATAATGATGAGTTTACTTTCTCTCCAGCTTTATAAACCCAAACCAAACAGCCCTTACTCTGTCTCTCACCTCTACCCCTCCCTGAAAAAACAAAACAAAACAAAAACCCAAAACCAACAACAAAACCAAATCAGAACAAAAGGAAATTTAAAAAAAAAAATCCCAAAACAGCCAAGAAAAAAAGGGACAGCAGTAGACAGAAATTTCTGCACACTGTTTGAAACTAAATACTTCTTGAGTTATCAATCCATAAGATGAAAAATAATAAAATCATACCTGTGTGGAGCACAGCTTAGTTCCACTGGATTTCATTTTATTTTAATGTAATGACACTTTTGATTAATTTTCTCCCATTGGAATTCCTGGAATTGTTCTGTAACTTCACAGATTCACCATCAGCCCTGATCCAGAGGTTATTTTAACATCAGCTTGGGCGGGAGCATGAAGTGCAGATCTTCTAAAGCTCTTCCTGAAAGTGCATTGTAGATTGGTTTTTCACACCTTTCCAGTAGTCAGGGTGGACCTCCTCCTTTGCATAGGAAAGATGATAATGGTGAGATTCACTTTAGGGTGCAGCCTCTCTGGTCCAAAGATGGAGCAGTGTAGCCACCAGGGACCCCAGGTGCCTCTCTTCACATCTCTGTTTTGTCTCCTGCATTTGTGTGGCACTGTGATTCAGGAAAGGACTCATACAAAATGATATACACATTCATGTGCTTTTTTTCCAGTAAAAATGTTCTCTTGAACTGGTCTTCAACTAAATTGCAGAGACTAGCAGAAGCAGGGGCTAAAACCATTTGATGTGCTGAACCTTCAGAAAAGAGCAGGGCCTTGGGAAGAAGAAGATAAGACCTCCAAGTCCCTTTGTGTTGCTGGAGAAAAGGAATGTTTTGGTCCACAGGTTCAGCGTTGTGGTGGCACAAACCCACAAAAATGGATATTGCCAAAAGAAAAGCAAAGGACGTAAAGAACAAGTTTCTGCTGCAAGCCAGATAGGAGACCTGATAGCTACCTGTGAATTATAGGGTAAAATCAGTGTATAACACTCTATAAAACAATACGTCTATCTTGAAAGTACTCCTCTTCTCCTACTTTAGTAGGGTTATTACAGTGTGCTAGTTAGAGACAATAATGTTGCAAATCCAAAAAGCTTCCCAAGGGTGGAAGTTAGTCCCATTTGCTTTATTTGCAATTGGCACTCTAGAGCTCAGAGGCAGAGGAGGGTCATATTCCATAAGAGACTTATTATGTTTTAATTCCAATTATATAAAATAGCTAAAGAGAGAGAGGAAGCTCTGAAGAGGGACAAAAGAGTGGCTTAAAAAGAGTGAGATCCCATCTTACAGAGATGGGTGCAAATATTACAGTCCAAGAGAAATCCCTAAAGCAGATAGCCTTGGGACAGGTAAAGAAATATGTTGTCAGCATTCTAAACCAACTGTAAGGGGCAGCCCCAAAAAGACAGGATTCTGGTGATGCCTTGCAACAAGTTGGCTTCTTGGCTTTGTAGCAAATGAGAGTTTCAGCGAGGCTCCACTGAAGATAGGAGCATCCATGGCTAAGCCATATTTCTTCCCAAGGGTCACAAAGCCAAACATTAAAGCCTCCTACCTGGAATAACTTTGGGACTGTCAGAATTCTTCTTTTTAGAGAGTTTGTTTCTCAAATTTATGGGATTTCACAGTATCATAATTTCAAGCCTAGCCTTCATTTTAGGGTTTTTTTTCTCTCATCTTTCTTGGGATTCTTCTCTCCTGTTTTGAGGGTCAGGGTAGTTTTGGGTTTTTGTTTGTTATGTAATCTACTGCTTTTGTTTGGTGTGCTCAGGACATTTAGAAGTGCCTTTTACTTGTGATAAATAGAGCTTAGGAAATGCAACATGTCAGGTGGAATTTGTTGCTGCAAACACTCTAAGTCCTTGTAAAAACACTGAGTGTGAAAATTCATCTTTATGAATATGTCTAGTTTGGCATGTCTTCTTTCAAGCAAGGAGAAAAATAAGACAAATATGCTACCTTTCTTCATATGCTTTTATAAAAGGAAAATATGCTCTATAATAACTCACTTTTATTAAGTAGATTAGTATTAATATTGTTAAAATAAACTTAACTTTATGGTGATGATGTGACCAGTTGTTCTATTAATTCCCAAAGCCCTGTAGCTATACAGATAATGAAGGTGGGTATCAGAGGTTCTTGTTGCCTGCTCGTTTTTTGCATTGCTGAAAAAGAAGGTGATCTCTGAAATACATCTGGCATGGATGCTGGTTCCCCAGTATTCACCACTAATGGATCCACAAATGCATTCCTGTTTTGCCATAGTATTTGCTTTTGCAGATCTGGCTACTGAGCACTAGAAAAGGTTTAATAATGGAATAATATACAATTAATGCATTAATATACAATTGTGCATTGCATAAATGTTGGATCATAATTTTTCCATAGTTTAAAATGTGCATCATTTTTCAAGCGATTTCCTATTTTTTTGGCTATGTGTAGCTCCATACAGAACAGATTCTCCCTCTGTATGTATAGCTTTGGTCTCTTTGTCACAGATCTTCCTTGTGACTGCGGTCACACCAGTGCAGGGTAAAACGCTGACAAGAAAAATACAGAGAAATTGCAGTGGGGAAGTCTCTGATATATAGCTTGCATTGGCATGAGCAGAAGGTGAAAAACTTTGCAAAATAACTTTAGATCATGTGAATTGCTTTCAAATTTCTTGCCACTGTATAGAGATACTACATCAAAACAGTAGTCTTCCACAAACTTCAAATATCAAAAATAAATCCAGCAATAAAATAATAGATTAAATCATAGGCAAGCTTGAGCTGACTGCAGTAAAGTTTTATTGCTTTGCACCAGAAAAATGTGAGGAAAACGTAATTTTTCATATAAAGTCTTAGAACAAAATGAATGATTGCAATTGTATGACAGAAGATCCGGTTCTGAGCAAAAGCCAGCATGCTGAGCATGCTAAATCAAACCAAACTCAACTTTATCTTATTTTCTCCACCCCACCCAACATACTACTTGCAAGCATAGAAAATTGTGGCTATTTCAGTGCAAAATATTTTTTTTTCTGTAGTGAAGTGATTAATTTATTCCTGTGGATGTCACTGATATCTCCTGCTGTGTATTGCTTTTAACGAAAATAGAGTTGTTGCCACCTGACGTTACCCTTCTTTCTTTTTTCTCTCCTTTCTTTACTTTCTCTAGATGTTGTTTGAAATGTAGATTTTAGCAGCCTCAGTAGTTTATAGCTGAAAAGCATCTTGACCCTATTGAAACAACACTGGTGGACTTCCTACTAATAACAAACAGTCTTTTTACTGGATTTTGCATTTTGACCCAGAGTTTCTGCCCAAAAGAATGCTTCTCCCTTATCAGTCCTAGTCAGTCATGGAAGTGAAGATGTCTGATTCTGACTGGCAAAAACAACAGAAGGGATTGAGTTTTACAGCCCTTGGGATTTGAGAGCAATTACTCTCAGCTACTGACAGCAGTGTCAGCATGCTCATTGCTGTGTCCCCACTGCAAGTCTGAGCAAGGAAGAAAATAAATGGTTGAGATTAAATTTCCCTTGGCTGGACAAATGATAAGGCAATTCTGCGATTACTTCTCTAATGCACTATATGAAAAGTAGAAAAAGCTGTCCATGTGTAAAAGAAGCCTTAAAACTAAAGAGTATCACAGTCTCATAGTGAGCTGTCAGTTTGGCCAAGCCTGCCTCTGTTTTGTTACTGTTTTTCTTCTTTTTTTTTCTTCCCATCCCCGTGTTTTCATGCCAGTTGCACGTGAAGGACTTAGAAAGACTGTTAATAACACTGTATTCTGCAACCACAGTCCATCCAAGTTACAGACAACCATATTCTGTATTTAGGAAAAAAAATCCTTATTATCACAGTCTAATGAGTACTTCTGCTCTTTTTCCTCATCCCAAACTTAGAGTGTCCCCCTTTACTTCTAAAACCTGTTTTCTGTCTTTCAATTTTTAGAGCCTTTATTTACCTGTGGAAAGTTGCCTGCTTGTTTGGCTTTTAAATTTATAGTTCAAACATTTAGCTTAAATAGTATCTTCCTTCCCCTGTCAGTGATCCTCAACAGTTCAAGTTAATTCCATGGGCAACATTTCGTATAGCCATTTAATTTAATATATTAGGGATGCTATTGATCCCTCCACCACTAGGACAGAATTCTTTTCTTAATGCATAGTCACATTTTAATGGGGGTTATGAAATATCAAAGTAAAGCATATTCAGTACAAAGGTTTAACCAGATTTTAGGTTTCAGTTGAAGCATTTGACATATATGGGAGGAGGAATGAAGCTTTGCAGAACAGAAATTTATCACAGGAATTGGCTGATTCTTTAGATAGAGAAAGAACAATACTCGTGTTCTGAAATCTGCATTTACAAAAGTCTGGGGGAAAAACCCCAGATTTTTGAAGCAACAATCAGTTTTGATACCTGCTTTCTGATGTGGCTTCATTTTAGATACAGATCCTAGACTATATTATTGAGCTCAAGTAAGATTTAGCCCTTGACTGAAATAAGGAAAATATTAGATTTTGGTTAAAGTTCATTTAAAGTCCTAAGTCAAGAAATACACTTTAATTGATTTAATTACATGGCAGAAGCTTTACAGGTCTACTTGCAAAACCTTTATCATAACAAAAGTTATATTCACTCTTATTTTTACTTTTAGGGATGTATAATTATTTCTTGTTCACAGTTAACAATTACTACATCATGTGATTTTTGGTGTACGCATGATTTTTGGTGTATGACTCATTCAAAAGAAGGAGGGAAGATCTGGGCTCTTCCTGTAGGCCTGCAAATATTTTTTACAATCTTTGGTTAAACTTTGGTAACCTAGTATAGACCTGGAACTTCCAGGGCTAAAACAACTGTGACATAAAACACGGTTTTACAGTTGAAGGTGGCATTGCATCAGATTTTCAGCTGTTTCAGACCCTATCTTATGTAGCCTTAGGCCATGTCAGTTGTACCTCTAAAACATTGTCTTGCTGACTTTAAGCCAGTGTAACTTCAGTCCAGAAGTCTCTGCTGGAGCATGTGCTGTTCACATCTCTGGTGTTTCTGTAACATTCTAGAGGATTAAACAAATCTCCCGTGCGATTCCTCCCTACTTTACATCATTAAACTGCAAAATCTCTGGAGCTCATCAACACTGAATGTTGTAGATGTCAAAATTTATGAAATTAGGCAAATTCTTGGAATACAAATTTGTCACAGGTTATTAAACACAAAGGGAGTTTTTGAAGAGCAGATTACTGGAACCTAGGGAAAATGGGGAATTGCCATTGTTTGCTCTGGGTCCTCTATGCTTCCTGGGCATCACACACAGACAGAATCATAGAATATCCTGAGCTGAAAGTCACTCACAAGGATCATCGAGTCAAATTCTCTTTCCCAGTCAGTTCTAAGAACCATACGAAGATGTTTGACTTAAGAGAGTCCAGCTGCTCTTCTGCTTTTTTTGGTATCCGTTTATGAGATCAATATAGTTAAATATCATGTTATTATTTTCAGATTTAGAAGCTTGAAAGCTACAGTGAAAATTAAGGATGTACTGGAGGAAGAGTCTTGGGATATGCTGAAACAGTGCTGCTGCACTGAAACCGTTGTGGATATATCTTTTGCTTTTCCATGTTGCAAAATGTTTAGATGTCATATTTTTGTTGTAAGAGAGCTGAAATTTTCTGTTAAATGATATAGCAGATATGGGAATTGAAGCTTAAGTTGTATAGAATTTTCTTGCTGTATTTTAATTTACTTTTTTTTTTTTGCAAAGGTTGTTATTTTAAAATGGTTTTGTTCACGATTTTTAGGAGTTTATTTTAGAAAATCGGCTTGTTACTTTGGAGAAGGAGAATCTAATTTATTTTCAGGAAAATCAAATATACATTTTTCAAACTGAGTCAAGAGAAACAAATATGTTTCCTCTTCATGTGAGTTTAGGGAAATTATTTGAACTTTCTCTTTATGTGACATCCTAAGACAAACTAAAATATCCGGAAATTACTGCTGAATTTAGTATTTAATTGATAATTTTTACTAATTATGAAGCAGAGCCAGAAAGTGAATTGGTCTGGAAAACAGCACAGATCACACATGAAATACCTTAATTCTCTGCTCTCACTAAATTACACCAAACAGTACGTCACCTGCAATTAGAAACAGAATCTGGGATAATCATTAATTTATTCACTATTTTCTGCCTGTCCAGCTGAGTTTTTCACCAGTGATGTCACACTTTCTAGCCAGCCAGCAGACTGAAATATCACTGTCTTGTTTTCTGTTTCAAAATGGTAAACTAGGCAAACGCTTCATGTATCTTTTCCTTTTGAATATATTAATCGCTCACTTATATCAAGGTCATCTTAACACTTTTACTGGGTCTTGCTGCAGTATTCAGCTGGACTGAATGCATTGCCAATTCTGTAAAAAGTGTTGTAGCAGTAACCCTGTCAACATTTCCAATATTCTCAATCTAAACTCAAGAAGTGATAGTTCTGCTAATAACTCAGGTATAGCTGAAAAGGGAAAAGGCTGGAGGAAAAATTCATTCTCTATTTCCTTTAAGCATGGAAGGAGAGGATGGGGAAGGAAAGAAATTAAAAAGCAATTTCCCCATTCCTAAATAAGAGAACTGCACTGTAATCCTAAGTTCATTTCCACATGCTTAGCTATGTCAGCACACCAGGCATTTAATTTAACATATTGATGATAATGAATTTTTATAGCAAGGAAGGAGGCAGGGAATTCAGAATTTAATGGAATCTGCGTTTGAATTTTCTTAATGATAATATTTTACTTTTCCATCTCTTTCATCTTCAACTTCCTAAAGCATATTCCAGAATGGCTGAACTCATGACTGAAAAGAGCTATGAGCAGAATCAACAGACCTTGTACTTTCTGAATTAATTAATTCAGTCATACATGCCTCAGCCCTTGCTTGCAGGGGTTTGCTGAAAATAGATTCAACTTGTGAAAGCCGAATATTAGTGTGGCTGTGAAGGCTGGAAAGGTCTCTCCTTTCCCAGGTACTTCCTTTCTGACCCTTTTCACCATGTTCACCTGGAATGTCCTCGAGAGAGGAGATTTGTATCAATTTGGTCATGCAAAAAGCAGCTTATGTTCATTTCTACCCATGCAAAGCAAACAGCCTTAGCTAATTTAACAGCACTCAGCAAATTGTGCATAGTTGGTTGGAGCAGGGAGTGTGAATACATTACCGAGTTGTTAGTGCAGAGGAATTTGGGTAAGTAAGTAAAAGGTTGTCACACTAAGCCACACAATTCCAGTTTGGATAGTACCAGTCCTTAGGGATAGATTTTTAAAGCTGTAGGTATTCTGCTGACATTGATTGATTACTCGGTGTCTCTCCGAATCTTTCATGTTTCTTTAATATGGGAAAGTCAATTATCTGTTATCCCAAAACAGTAACAACTTGGTATGTAAGCAGATGGGTCCATGGTTTCACATTTGGTCAGACACTTCCTTTGACTCTCTGTAAATGTGGTATTTATGCGGCAGTCAGTGATCTACCCTCATTGTAGTTGTATGAGTTATACAGACTTTTCAAAGAGAATAATAAATGGGACCAATGCTCAAAATTCATATCAAGAGGGGGATCAGAGTCACGAAAGTTCCACTTGTAAAGTGTGCCTTTGTTCTTCCAAAAATGCCAGTTAAATGCTTTCAACTGCTGAAGAAAATGCTGATGAAACACTTCTAAGAGCTGTAGTACTTCATACACGCAACAGAAATAACTAATGGAAATACCAGAGATTTTTGGTTTTTTCTTTCTTCTGTAAGACTGGCATGCATTCATGTGTAGCATGTCTAAGTGTTCACAGATCATCAGTAAAAAGCAGTATACTTATTTCTGGAAAACAAAATTGGCAATAGGAGATCTTGGAGGGTGTGCAGAAAATTGCAGTGCAAGTAACAAGGAGAGAAAAAAGAAAAAGAACAGCAATCATACTCCCCAGACCTTTTAGTGACACAACATTTAACAAAAGTTAGAGCGATGTGACAGGGTTACTGGAGGTTTGTTTCATGCATTTGTAGCAAGCTGCATAATTCTTCACAATTTCCTACTAAAATTTTTAAATAAATCAAAGCATCATTTTCTGAGCATTCTTTTGGTAACCTTAGCAACAAAAGTAGGAAGAGGGAGAAATTGCAGATGGAAATCCTGTCTGTCTGATCTCATCTAGGCAGAGCAGTAAAATGTCTTGAGAGATAAAATGCCATGATCTCTCAGAGATATTCTGCTCCAGTACAGACAACAAAGCAAGCTGTTTCTCAGGTTCTTCCTGCTCCAGGCAAAGTATGGATGCCTCTCTTCTGGTGTATGAAAAGTGTCTTTCAGTGCTAGAACAGATATAATCTGGTTCCAAAGTGCTACTGCTTAGTTTAGCTATATCCGGGAGTGGGCCAACAGTCTGACTTACATGGGTCAACAACCTCATGGGTGTTCATTTTGAGGGTATAACTTTGGGGGTATAATATTGGTTGGCACAGTGGATTATAGCAAGTTTGGTGAAGATGTTTGGAACAACTTCATTCCACAGTCATAAGCTAGTGCACTCAATGCCCCTATTTGTCTAGAAAACAAAACCCCCAACTCTTATAATTATAAAATTACTGACTATGAAGTTGAAAGAAACAGAAATTCATTCTTGAGAATTTTTTTTAATAAAACTGGAAATAGAATTTTGATTCTATCATTTAGTCACTAGCAGTGTACACAATGTTGATTTTTTTTTATATTGTATCAAGCATATTGTTCCATCACCTTGGAAATCAAGGTAACTTCTTAAATACACTGCAGAGGTTTTGTTTCTTACATAAACGTTCAATACAGGGTAGTACACATGTATGTGCTGCTCCAATAATGTATACGAATTTATACAAAATATTAGGCAACTGTGCTTGCTAAAAGAGGCTGGAGTCTGTACAAGTGCTTTTCTTTTTTAGTTATAGCTAATATTGAAATTGGAGATGAAATTCAGCTCTTCAGTTTGGAAACCTAAGAATAGATGCCTGTGGCATTGACGAGGTACGTGCAAGTTTTAACCAGGGCATGTAGTCATAGGAGAAGGGGGAAATGACTTCAAACTGAAAGAGGGTAAGTTTAGATGAGATATTAGGAAGGAAGTCTTTGCCATGAGGGTGGTGAGGCACTGGAATAGGTTGTCCAGAGCAATTTGGATGACTCATCCCTGGAAGTGTTCAAGGCCAGGTTGGATGGGCTCTGAGCAACCTGGTCTAGTGGAAGGTGTCCTTGCCCATGGCTGGGGAATTGGAACAAGATGATCTGTAAGGTCTCTTCCAACACAAACTATTCTATGATTCTTTGATCAAAGTTGGTGGAAATTTAAGGCGAAAGTTGCCTAGCTATAGATGTCTGATATAATTTTAGGCTGTGGTTATACTGAATGATCCGCTGCCACTCCTGTAGGGTAAGGGTCAGCTGTAGGTCCTGAATCATATCTGCAATTTTCAGGGTTCCTCCTGTGCTTAGTCAATTGGATCTCATCCAGGGTCAGCACAGGCAGTGCAGTTAAAGTGTGTATTTGGATTATTCTAAAGCAGACCTGAATGAGCTGGCAAGTTTTCACTGACAGCATTTAATAGGTCTGTGGTTCTGATAACGAGTGCTTACAAACCCGGCTCTTAGGTAGACAGCTGCACTGAAGTACCTAACCTGCACACCAAATAACATGCTGCTCATCTACCTATTTGTTCATCTGAGTCTGAAGGGAAAAGATACGGATTTTTTTTTTTTTTTTTTACAGATATAACAATAAATTGTATCAAGCAGAATAAAAACAGCCTGTTTCTGATCAAGGTCAAAGTGTTGAGATTCCCTCCTCTCTTTTCCCTCTCCTTATCTTACTCGCCACTTCACCAACCCCACCCCAGTAAAAAAAGATTGATTTGAAACACAAGTAAAACCTCATGTCGTCATCTTCCACTGGTTTTCAGTGCTTAGGTGTTTGGCATCACTTCTGTTGCTTGAAATTGTCAAAAGACACCCTTCAAGTCAAAAGTAATCCTGTAGCGTCTTGTGTTTTATCACCTTAATGGCCTGTATTTAGGTGAAAGCTGAAAAGGAAATACAAGTTTATGCAACACTTCACTTTGGATCGATCTACTCTGGAAGAGCAATGTAGATTTAGAACTTATACACAAGACAAAATAACATCTATCAAAACCAAAACAATTTGTCAGTATAATTTTACAATATTTGAGTATATTGGATCAGCTGCACTCTAGGTTAACTTGAAGGGAGAACTTTTCAGAGACAACAGAGGGAGGATATTATTCAGCATCCTGATCTTGTCTGGGTAATTGTGCAGTGCACAGAGTATCTCTCTTGAAAAAAACAGTGCAGATTCTGCAGAAAGCCTGTTTGGAGCCCGGTGTCAGGCAAAGGCAACAACTTGGACACGCCTGTCTAGGCAACATGTAACTCGTCAAGCATCTCAATTAAATATGATATGTTAGAGTTGTGGCACTAGAGTTCTCAAGGGATTTATTTATTTTATTGAGTGTGACTGCAAGCTCTGATGAAAAAAGCATTTCTGTGACAAGTCCTTAAGAAATGTGGCTCGTGATAACAGTTTGGTAAAACTGTACATAGCGTTTTTTTCAATATTCTTGTGTACACAATCGTGGCTGAAATGCTGTTAGAAATGTATACAGAAAAATACACGTGAATAAAGCAAAATGCATATTTTTTCCAAATAAAAGTGCAGTAGAAATTGCTACAGGCTAACCACTTTCAAAATCACTGTCTTTCTCTGTAAGCCATGAATGGTGATTTTGAAATTTTGCATATTGATTGCAGATTTCAGCCAGTCTCATGTTTTAGTAACTAAAGCTTCATGTGTGTTGCATGTGAGAGCTAATCTAGAAAGTGCTGTGGTTAAATAAATTACCAGTTTGCTTGCAATCTATTAAAAACCAGTGCTTCCCAGGGAAGCCAAGGTGATGCAGTTTGTCCTGTGATGCCCAGGTTCTCCGATGGGCATGGTCTGGCTATATGCTGACTAGCACACAGCTGGAACAGCATGGCTTTGGCAAAGACTGGTGCTGAGTGAGTTGTATGTGGGACACCTTTAAAAGCTCCAAAATAAGCTTTATCCCTACAGGTAAAATGCTACTGCATTAAGTAACCCATGCTCCTGCCTGTATCAACTTTTTATTGATCATATGTGTTCCTACAACTGACTGTCCTACAATTTTGGCTCAAAACCCTGACGGATCCCTGAAACATGGTATCAACAGCTTGGGAACAGCATCACACACCAGTGAGTGTGCAGGCAGCTTTAGGCGCTGTCCTATGGAACGCCCTGATCAACTGTACCTGCTAATATCAACTTAATGCTTCAGATCTGTAACACTTTTCATAGCAATTTATATTTGCCATTTCCTCTCCTCATGTCTCTTCCAATAGAGAAGTGCCAAAGAACAGAAAATAAGGATTACTTACATCTCCTGCCATTTGAATATGGAGTGGAGTAATACACAGGCTGCAGAGAGTTTAAAGTTGCTCTAATATCTGGATGGAAAAAAAAGAAGAGGGTATATAATATTAAACTGGACTTATTTTATATTTAGGAGGAGGAAAAAATTGCCCAAGTGTGGCTATAAGTAGGTCAAAGTACATATGCTCAAGCACACTGTTCATTATATTCCACACAGGAAGTGGATCTTTAAAAGACTAAAATACCAAATCTTTAAAAGCTAACTTGACAAAAAAGCAGTTATTTATGGCATTATCTGGAGTCATAAGCACCCAAGAATGGAGCTGGTAACAGATGTGGTGTCATAACCACTAATGCTCTCTAGTCTAGACCTGGAAGATAGTTTTTTATGCTTACAAAAGTTGTTTTTGCATTTTCAGTTTCATGAACCCTTCAGTCATTTATACATATCTATAAATGAGAATATAAACTCTAAAACCTGTGTCATAATTACACCAAAATAAAATTTCTGCTAGACATTTTTTTGGTCATTGTATTGAAATGGTTCTTTTAGTGGAGAGGATGCTATGGAGCACTTAATAAAGACTTATTTTCAGAATATTCTCAGACTCCTGCTCCAGCAAATCAGGAACAAAACTGCATAATAAATATTTCCCTACTGTAATTGAGTTTTGAGTGACTGGTGATTTGGCTTTTTTCCTTTCTTAAGTAAGGCATTGCAGAGATTTTTGCTCTTTTGAAGCTTGTCTCATATGACAAGACAGTCCAAAGGGCTTTATAAGCCTGCTGTAATGACCCCTAAATAGGCTGACAGTTTTATAGCAGTCCCCAAGAGGGAAGCTTACTTTCAAAAGCAGCTGAATATCATGGAAAAGGCAGTGTCTCCACACTGACTTTTCACAAAGCCGGAAAGACTAAATGGCTTTTTGGATTAATAACAGTTTTATGGCATCCTTCTCTTGCAGAATGTCTGTCAGCATGTGTGACTCTCCATTATAGGTGCTGTCAGGAGCTCAGAAAAGTGTCGTTTAAAACCTGGGCGCTTAAGCTGTTAGAGAGCTGTGTAAAGCCTTGTGTCTGCACAGGGGAGAGAGATGTGAAATAAATCCTTCGTTTCGTCCCCGCTGATGTCATCATTTAATGTTTACCATAACAACCTCCAGATGTAAATCTGTGACATTCTGGGCAAAGTGACTTCCACACTGGCCCTAATAAAAACCTGAGTGTGAGGCCTACTGCACGCACACAGTAGGCTTTCAACACTGTGCAGATCACTCATGTAGCCTCTTCTTGGAGAATATAGTATGAGATGACGTTTTTAACACCAAAGCACTCAGACACAGAATTTCCGCTTCAGTTAGATTGGGTTCCTTTCATTCATTAATCATTGCATTAGCTGTTCAAAATAGGTTTTCTGGGGTTTGTGTAATCAACAGTGATATTCACAAGCTGTCTTCAGGTTCTGCTGATGGTTGATGTTGAGTATGTATGCTGTGCCCATATTGCTGTATATATGTGTATTCCCTTAGTTCTTCCCGTACCAGATATTAAAAAACAAAACAAAACAAAAAAAATAGAACAAAAAAGTAAATAAACACCACCCCAAAACAACAGATTGAAGCTTTGTCACTGTGAAAGCACTTCTTTAAACTGCACGTTTCCTCAGTAGATTCATACAGAACAAAGAATTTTGTTAAGAAATTGAACAGCAGAGAGTTCATCCTTGATGCAAAGCGCTTATGAAATTGGTAATTCTGAGCACCTTAGAATGATCAAGCTTCCTGAGCAGCAGCCCCTCTATGTATCCTCTGTAAGACTTTGATGTTGTAATCCACCTGTAGCTTATCTACCGAAATTAGAGCTTTCACATTTTGAGAGGCCAGTTCAAGTTACGTATTCCTCAGGGTTCTTTGATTATCAGATCCTATAAACCTGTAACTCATAGCATTGCTATGTTATGATTGTAATTACAGTATTCTGTTAAAGTGAGTTATATGGCAGCAGCATGCAAAGTGTCTCTATCCGCATTTTCCCTGGCCTTAATCGTCCCACTAGGACCCCATCTCAGGATAAGTGATTATTTCTTGTACTGTCTCATCACCTGTGCTAATGGCTGTTGTGATAGGGATATTCTCCATGTGTCCTTGCCACCTGCCCCTGTCTCAGTCAGTGTCTGCCTAAAGAAAATGTGAATAAATGAGGAAAATCAGTTGCAACACCATAGATGCATGCTTCTCCTGCCCAGGTAATGCGGAGTGTGACCGTGCATCTCTCTTGTCCCTTCTCAGTGCCCAAAACGTGCTGTTGAGAAGAGGTTTTCCATCACCTGCAATGCAGAGCTAGCTCAAGTCGTACCCAAGTTGTCACCTCTGTTCTCCCCGTTTGAGCTGATTTTAGCTGGTGGGGATTAATAATGTTCGGAAATCTAAAAGCGGTTTTCTAGAAGAAGTCTGAAACAATTCAGAAGTCAATTTTGGCTGTATTTTACTGACATGATAGACAGAGATACCAGAAAAGATTAGCCAGCATTACATGTGATTGGGTAAAAGTAGAAATAGTTTTGAGGATGCTGTTGTTGCTGTATGTGTGCAGGGGCACCTTATTGCTGGCTTATTTAAATAGAAAGTGTGTTTTGGTTCTACAAAATGGGTTGCCAAAACTGCTTTATTCCTTAGGGAAGTATTTTTAATTGCTAGCTTATTTCCTGTCTCTAAATACCCGTAGTATTGTTATCTTTGCTTTATTTTGCTGAGTCTGTTTTAAAATATAAAGTCTCATGTTTTCTCTTTTCAGTGTTTTCATTATAGTCAAAAAATGCACCTTTTAAAAACCACAATTCTCTGATTAATCTCATAGGCTATTAATCTAGAAATGTTTATACTCAGAAGTAAAGACAACTTTCTAAAACTAGTAATTGGTGATAAATTTTCTCAGAACTAATTCTTGGGGCAAGTACTAGCAGCAATTTCAGTTAATTTAAAAATAGACCTAGTCTGTGAGTTTGGCAATATTTGAGCAATTCGTTAATGTATTTTGTTAAAAATCAGATACCAGACCTTCCTTTCATGGTGATAAAATTAGGCATCTATAAAGTCTACCTCTATATCCTTCAGGGCTTCAGAATTTTTCATTATGTTGTCATTCCAATTGAAGTTGTAAATGAAATTTCAATAAGTATCATATTTAAAGGGACAACAGTTATCAAATTAAATGCAGTCTTCTTGTCTTCTGTTGTATCTGGCAGTAATTCATGACACTCGATCACAAATATCTGAAGATGAGGATCATTGGATGGGATGATTGATTGATTGATTTTTCATTGATAATGTCACAGACAATGTCCCAGTACTGGGAGAAGGCAGCCAAAACAATCTGCTGAAATGTAATGGCCATCTGGTGGGCTGATCTATAATAATTTGTCTTGTCAATATCTTCTCTTCTCTTTTCTCTTCTCTTCTCTTCTCTTCTCTTCTCTTCTCTTCTCTTCTCTTCTCTTCTCTTCTCTTCTCTTCTCTTCTCTTCTCTTCTCTTCTCTTCTCTTCTCTTCTCTTCTCTTCTCTTCTCTTCTCTTCTCTTCTCTTCTCTTCTCTTCTCTTCTCTTCTCTTCTCTTCTCTTCTCTTCTCTTCTCTTCTCTTCTCTTCTCTTCTCTTCTCTTCTCTTCTCTTCTCTTCTCTTCTCTTCTCTTCTCTTCTCTTCTCTTCTCTTCTCTTCTCTTCTCTTCTCTTCTCTTCTCTCTTTCTTTTCTTTCAACTACAGAGAAAGCAAGACTTTTTCTACAGCATACTATTTTGCAACAGCAGAGCTCACTCCTGGGTGTGCCAGCTGCTTTTTCTCTGGCTGAAGTTATTAGTTTTCTTCAATTACAGCCTCACAGAGAGAGAGCTCAAGAGATGGCAGAACTTCTTGTTCAGTAATGTTTGTGGTTTGGATCTAATTGAATCCAGTATTTAAAAACAAAATATTCATGCAGTTGGATTCAAAAGTAACTCTTACTCCTAAATCTTGTTTGATAATATCATCTATCTCCTAGAGATTTATATTACTTTCAATTTCTGTTAAAGACAAAATGTGACAGGAAAAGAATTAAATCTAAAAAGTCCCATGTTTACCTATGTGATTGTATGATCGTAGAATCGTGGTGTCTTACTTCATTGAGACGGAACTTTATTGTTTCATGTTTGTTTCAGTACTATTTTCATGTACATCTTTGGCCAGAATCTCAGTTAATAATTTGAACTAATGTCAGAGGCATAATGTAGTTGTTACTTTTAAATATCACGTATAATTACTTTGTTATCTTGATTGTGAAAGATTACATCACACATTGGAAGCCTTAATCTGTTAAGGGACAGCAGTTACTGATGAAATGAGTATGTGATATTTGACTGTATTTGATATTATCCATATATATCATGTATGAAATGGATGTTAAGTCTTTGAGAAATACTGAACACCAAGTATTTAAAGAAGGCTTAATCTTTAGTTGTGCTGAGCTTTTATAAGTAGTGCGTGTACTCAACTCTCCTAAAAAAATTCATTTGTAGTTGGAGAAGTATGGGAATATATTCCAAATGTCATCAGACAATATCCATTGTGAAAACTAAGAAATTAATCTCTACAATCTACAACACTGATGGCAACTCAGCATCAAGTGTTTCCTGAGGTTAAAAATAACTTGTTTCCCCAAAACAAAAGTGTTATGAGAGATGTTCTAATAACTATTCCCTTTATACTCACAAAGGTTGCCAACAGTAATCCTCATAGCTGGTGCAAAGAATATCTGGAAAAAAATCATTTGCTTTAATGCTGTACTGTTTGGTAGAAGAAAGGTGCTCTGTACTTCATATACATGGAAGTACAGTAAAAACAGTATTTGGACAGAACTGCACATCTAGAGAACCAGTGGGAGATAATGCTCATATCCCCCAAACACCTGAAAAACAAAGAAAGAAGAAAAGCTTTCTTGAAGCAGTAAAGGTTATGTTCTCTGCTTTTCTGCATGTTCTTCCTTTCAGTAACATGCTTCTATGTCATTAATAGATACTGAAAAGTTTGTTTCTCTTCCTAATTGTATTTATATATCAGCAGAACTATATATCTCTCATGTAACTATTAAAACTACTTTTTTAATTGAATAGTTTACAAGCAAAGTCAGTATAAATTCTTTAGCATTTTTCCATCTTCTTATGTAGTACCTACCTGTAGGGAATGGAATGTATTATGAAGCAAGTACAATCAACCAAAGCATATAAACAGGTCTGACAGAACGAAAACTCATAGGTATCTAATGATACCAATAAAATTGTATTTATGAAAGACTCCAAGAATTTCATTTCCATGGTAATGGAAATTAGAAGCTATGAAGGCAATGACTTGGAACAGAAGCTTGGATCCTAACCTTACTGGGTGCTCCCAAGCTGCTCGCATCAACTTTACTAGTTAACTGCATGTGCCTTTTGGTTTCAGATAGTAAATTTACAAATGGGATTAAGAAAAATTAGGATGTGAGAGAAAAATAATTAATAGTATATTCATAAAATACATCTGCATGAAGGCTATGAAGAACAATTCTGTCTTCCTTCTATCATTCAAGTAGAAGCAAATTTGTTTCCTTCTGGAAGTATCTAAGATGATTTAACTTGAATTTAAATACTAAACAAGACCTTTTATACACAAAACTTGGTAGACATAAGTAATTCCTCACACAGTGCCAGAATCTTGAGCTGCAGGTTCTAATTTAAGTGTTTGATTTACAAGCTATATGATGAATCTGCTTTGAGCATGGGTCAAGATACCATTTAAAACATTCTTATAGAGCTACCAACTAGGCTCAGTGCTAGAGCCTTCTAGTTGTGGAGATGGGGGCTTAGGTACTAGAAATTACCTGGAGTAGCTTTCTTAGCTACAAAAAAATTGAAATGCAAAAAAACCCTTTGCACAGTTTTGACTATAGTTTAAATATTGCATGTTTATCTGAAAAAAACTATTTTGGTAATTATTTGTTATTTGTCTCTGGAGCTCTTTCCTTGAGACTTTGTATGCCTTAAATGGGACCATTGTTTACTGAGGAAATTCCCAGTCAGAATGATAAATTGGACTGGGATTATATATATTTGTTTTCAAAACCTTTTAATTTACAGCACCTCCATGGTATATATGACAGTAATAACTGTTTCTGTTGACCATTAAAGGAGGAAAGAATTTGGTAAGGTGGCTGGCTTTTGTCATCTCCCTGACAGTATAGTTTTAATTACGTTTACTTGTGTGACTAACCTAGGGCTGGTGAAGCCGTTAGAAGTCGTTTCAGAATTGTTACTGAGATTTACTGGAAATATAAGGTACATCCTAGCATACAAAGTACAGCAGAACACACAGAAATTGTCAAGGAGAAAATTACCTGATTATATCTGCAACAGCTTTAGTAAGGTGCATCTGTAATGGTGTTAATGTAGAGCCAAACCTAGCTGAAACAGGATTTATGGTCAATATGTTTAATCTAGAACATGAATGATGTCATCTAGAATACAAGTCCTTGCCAAGTATGTGTCCAGCTCAGGAGCATGTCAGTAGGAATTGGTTGTGTATGATCTGGGGATGCATGGAGGGGGTGTCAGGTCTGTGTGGCAGCGTGGCCTGGTGTGAGGGTACTCCCATGTGGCTGACTGGATATAGGAGGTACAGCAGGAGCGGAACTCCTCCATCACCAGGGTAATTCTAAATTCTAAGTCTGCCTCTTCCATTTTCTATGGTGCTGTTTATTTTCTGAGTTTATTTTAGTTTTCAAACTCTATCATTGAGCCTTTGGTTTTTTTTTTTTTTTTTTTTTTGCTTTGTGTCAGAAGGGGAGGAAGCAAGGAAGGAACTAAGAAATACTAGCATGTTCTACTTTTATAGTATTACTTGTAGCTATTCAGGGAAAGCTGGCGGTGCTGTTAATTTAAATATTTTATGGTTGCAACAGCTTGGTTTGAGTAAAGGAAGACTGGGAATCTGAGATGTGTTTCATTTCTTGTCTCAGACCACACACTTTTTTTCTTTTCTCTTTCTTAGATAGGAAGGTACAGACCTTCACAGTAATTGACCTTAACAGAAATTTCCTGTGATGGGAAAGTGATAGCAACTACTGTATCTTTAAAAACCATGAGAATTAGGAAGATTTCTTCCACAAATATGTATATATTTGTCTGTCTTGGAGGGGGAAATCTACAGGAAACCAAACTTTTGGAGATTTAAAATAAAATAACATTGTAAGCCTACAGGTATTAGGAATGTTTTGGATGTTCTTATATAGGGTGGTCTAGTGAATTATGTTCAGAAATGTAAAAAAATACAATTTTTTTTTTTAAGGTCTTACCTGTGAATAGTTCTTATGGCTTTGTTAGAGTATGGCCATTGTTACAGGAACAATGTCCCTGTTACAGGAACTGTCCATCTTGCTTCAAATGCCATCAAACATTTTGCCATCAATTTCACTGATGTGGTTATTACAGAACACGTATGATTGGGATTTGGGATAGTGAACATTATAATCATAAATAAGATGATTGCATGAGGTAACTGCCATGTCAACTGCTAGTGGTTAGGAGCAGAGCTGTCTCTGCAACATACTTACAATTTGTACATTTTTCCTTTATTACTGAGTTTCTTTGAAGAGCAACAGGACTCAGTATTTCAAGGGTGAGCTTTATATAAAACTAAGGTCCATCTTCCATTGTAATCAGTTTTTCCTGTGTTTTTTCCCATTTTCAGGAGGATACAGATCATAATTACTATACATCAAGGACATATGGCCCGTATGATTCTACCAGCCGGGATTTGTGGGTCAATATAGACCAAATGGAGAAGGACAAAGTAAAGATTCATGGGATCCTTTCCAATACCCATCGTCAAGCAGCAGTAAGTTATTTTATCATTTGCTTCTTTGACTAACATTTTTCCCCAGTGACCCACACAGCAGTGTTATTAAGTACATGAGTACTGTTCACAGAGCTATATCTTTGAATTCCAGTTAAGCTGTGGAAGTCTTTACACTACTGTTATCAAATGATTTCAAGTTGCCTTTTTGAACTTTCTATAACAGTCCTTCAGAGATGCCTTTACAGATATATTTAAAATTTTCCTCTGTTCATAAGGATCACAAACTATCAAACAATAAACCACTTGTGTTGCTGAAATCAGAGGGAATTTTAATAGTAATGTTGAGTTTAATAGTAAAAGAGGTGGGTTCAGGATAAAGTTGATGAAGTTTTAAGTCTCCCATGGAATGTATGTGGTGTGTTTGCACTTCTACTTTATGTGAGGTGTCACTCTTATATTTCCTTTTGGGACAACTGATAAAGCTCATGAGAATGTCATATAGTAACAGAAATGATGTGATCACAATTTTAGGTAATCAGCAAATAAATAAATTGGACTGTGAATAACAATCGTTTAACTTATTGTAATCATGCTGCTTGTGAAATGGGTATGGAAATAATGGGCTTGCACACTTAGAAATGGAATCAAATACAGTATGATTTAGAGATTGTGTTCTCGGTTCTCACCTGTGGCTAGAAGCTGCATACATAGAAGAGCCAATATTAGTACAAATTAAATACAGAAAATTACAGCTCAGAACTGTGGTTCATGAGATTCTTGTTTCATCCCTTCACCAACTTAGCTCCAATAAAAAGTCCTTGGGTTTTGCCAGTTTAAAACAAAATCTAGTGAATGTCTTACTTAAAAGTTGTACAGTTTTTAAAGATGTAGGTGTTTTTAACAGTTTTAAAGATGAGAGAAAGCCCAAGTTTAATTCATCTTTTCCTTTGTTTATCTGTTATCTCTCTGGCACAAGCCAGGTGACTGCTCAGAGGAATGCAAGAGGCAGCAGAAAGAAATACTGTGGTATTTAAGTCAGAATACAGAAAGCAGAGTGAGGTGATAAATCCAGCACATCTAACTGACAGAGTCCAATTCAAAAAATATTTCCTTCCTAGTTAAAAGACTGTAGGCAGTCAGGGATAATGCAAATGCAGAGGGTCCAGACAGTTATATCTCTTTGGGGTAGTCTTAATAAAACAGTGTATCAGCTACTTCCTTAAGACAATTTGATTCTAATAAGAAAAAAAAGAACCTCAAGGGTACCTAAAAGTGAGAACCTCTGTTGTCTACCTTGTCTGCTTTGTGTGGGATCCTGGTGCTCTATGTTGAGTGAAAGAATGGAAACATGCCAAAAGAAAAGGTAATAAATAAATTAAAAATACCTATGAAAGGTATAGCATCTTTTCCTCTTAAAAGTAATTTCTGAAGCCTGGGACCTAAACATTAATGAAATTCCTTTGGGAAATTTTAACCCGTGTTTAATGATTAGTAAAGATGACACCCTTTCATGTCTTTGTTGTAAGCACTTTTGTTTCCAATTGGATCCCCGAGATTATGCACCTAAAATGTCAGTTCCAAGGGTGACGTTTTGTTGTAAGTTATTAAACTAGAGGCTAGAATAAGGCAATATTTTTGTTCTGGTGTGCGATCAGTGCAGAGGACCATTCATCATGACAGATGGAACCTTGAGGGCTTCAACTGTCTCTCCCCAAAGCAAGTGGTTTAAGACCTTTCTTCTGAATGTCAGGTGCCCTCTCTGCCTTTCTGCCAGCTTCAGCAGAGAAGGCTCTGTTTAGCACAGTGATATCCATCTCTTTGCATGCTTACCCAAACTTCTTGGACTATGAACTTGAGTGACTGCAGCCGTGTCTACATACGGTTTTAAAGACCATTTTTTCAGATTTGTTTTATGTGCTCCCAAAGGATGAAAAAGTACCAAAGAGTCATCCTGTAAGGTTTTATTCCTTATTTATGCATCTGTGATTAATTTTTTGTATGTGTGTGTCCGACTAAACAGCATCCACATGTACTACACAACAAAGTTATTTAACAGAGAGATGTGATCTCTATAACTGTACAACTGTAGGGTCATATATTTTGAGATCATACATACCTCAGCAGCATTCTCTTACCTTCTCTCCCATAGAGATAAACTTTGCCATTACTGTTTTTAAAAGGCCATTTTGCGCATCTTTCTGTGACTCAATGATTTACATGCTGATAATTTCTAGACATTATTCTCCAATTTGACAATTGAACCAGGAGTTAAATTATTAAATGTGAAATATTAAGGAATTAATTTATGATGTCAGAGATTCTTTGAATGCTAAAAATTTTGCACTCAATTTGTGTGTTTTCCTTTGTTTGGAAATAAATAATCCTAAGATTTCCCGGGAGCTGTCAGTTGGTTTTGTTTCTACAAGAAAAGTCATAAAGATTGGAAAGGATGCTGGAGAGGATCCATGAGATGATTTGCCTTTATAAGCAGCATAGTAATTGCTTGTGGAAAGTTGCAGACATATATTAACAGCACAATTACAATATCTAACTCTAAAGGATTTATATCACTAGTAGTAAGAGTGTTTTCTCAATATATTGCCACCATCTTCTTAACCATATAATGAAATTTTAGAGGTGGCTTTGATATTCAGTGTGTTTAGATTAGATATCTAGGAGTTGATTACTCAAACACTGAACTAGAATACAGGATACGTCATACTTGGGAACTCAACTCCCTTTTCTTCCAGTCCATTCTGTCATTTATGCACGGAGAAAACATTTTTATTTCAGTGAATTGGAAATTCTGATATTCTTTCTAAAAAACAAGGTATGCTTTCTAGCATCAAAATAAAAGCATAACTTTAGTGACTGTTAGAATATTTTCTTTTAAAATATTATTTTAAATCATGTTGGTTCTTTATTACAGTATTATGCTAAAAAATTGGCTATGTTAAACATTTTTACATTGTCAGAATTTAAGGTATCACATTTTGACTTAAGTCAGTGGGAGATCTATATCTGGCTTGAGTGGGAACAGGATCAAGTTTTTGTTGCAAACATCTTTATACTAATGTTTATATTATAGCAATTCCAAAGACGGGTAAGGGGGCACCGTTTTCATTTGAGTAGTTTAATGGTTATCGTGTGTTCAGAAAGTTAAAGTTAATAGGTGAAATGGAGGATGGCGTATAAAGGAAAGAGGGAAAGTTTGGTCAGAAAATTGGTAGTTTTAACAGAGTTCTTCAAATTATGTTTGGTAGAACAAAGACATAATTTAAACGGAGTGCATTCATAGATATAGCATACACTTCAGCAGTGAAAGCTGTAGAACACAGTAAAAGAACATTTTTGTGAGTTAATTCATGTGCTATCTTTTGCATATGCCATTTTTGATTAGAAATGTTCAGTTGTACATCCATATTTATGTATATACAGAAAAGGTCATTAGAACCTACTCAGTCCAATTAACACAATGCAAATGGATTTTGCATTCTAATTAAAAACAAACAAAAAATGTGCTAATAAATCCCGTCAAAATTCTGTCTTCCATTTAAATGGAAAGCAAATCTAATTTAAAGTTACTGTAAGTCTTCAACTGCTAATTTCATGCTAAATAATTCTTTAAACATTTCTGGTGGATGTAAATATAATTCTTCCTGAGAGAAGAAGTACTCAGATATAATCTGAAAATAATAAACACAGGACAGAAATAATGGTAGGGAAAATAAAGACAAAAGAGTACTTTTCATCTTCCTTTTTCCCCCCACTTTTTTAAAATGTGTGGGCTCTTGACCTTTCTTCAGTGGAGTCATCAAAGGTTAGAGTTTAGGGACAGTCACCAACAACCCATCTTCACACCAGTCTTTACTGTAGTAACTCCTCCAAAATAAGGAATAATGGACTGCATGCTCATTTCATATTTGGTATTTGGATCGTTTTGGAAGAGATGTGTTTTTCAGAAGATGTTATATCTAAACAGTGCAAAAAACCTTGCTGAGATTTCAGCATTCCTTTCTGCCATGACTACTAATTTATTCAGCATTTAACCAGGTAGCACACAAGGTGATAATTATGAGTGTCCACAATAATCAATAAGCTTTGGGAAAGGAATGGAATAGATGGAAAAAGATAAAGCCATACGCAGAGAGGCAAAATGAGTTTGAATTTCGATGATGCTCTATGGTGAGTTTAGCTGAGGAGGAGAGTTCATTCCCCAAATTACAATTCTCTGCTATGAATTCAGCTGATAGAGGATAGTAACCTGTAGGGGGATGGAGAAAAAAAAGATTATTTTAAAAATTTTATTATTTAATTTAATTTAATTTAATTTAATTTAATTTAATTTTATTTTATTTTATTTTCCAATGAGTAGCTTAAGTAGAGTTTGTTATTGCTTCTGTTGAATATTTCTTTATGCATCATTCCATCTCCTATCTGACACTATAGAGAGTTTTGGGGACTGGTGTCATATGGGTTTGATGGAGGAATCACCTTCCGGTGACCAGCCTTTATCAGACAAGCACCCAGGTAGCAGCAGGATGTCAGGGACAGCACTTGAATCTGAAGGCTGGTGTGGCAGACCAGCAGATAACCAGCAGCCAAAGCAGCAGGCATCCTGTAAAACATAGGTATTGCTGATGCTTTAGATATTGGTGGGTCGTTTTAGGAAAGAGCTTAAAGCAACCTTTTTTTAAGGAGAAACTCTACAAAATTTTATTAATTTTATTCTTGTGATTGAGTTACAATGTCTTTTCACGTATTTTCTTTTCTGACATTTTTTGTAATAAAGATCCACTGCTATAAGTGTTTAAGTGCTCCACAGAATTCTTTCCAGTTAGGTACTGGCAATTCCAAATTAAGAATAACAAGGCTCCAGTGAAAAATAAAAAGCAATGAAAGAGATATTTGAAGTGGATGACTGTTCATCTTTTTTTCACTTAATGTTGTGCTCAGTATTGATTTTATTTTTTGGTGTTATTCCTTTCAGAGAGTGAATCTGTCCTTTGATTTTCCATTTTATGGACATTTTCTACGTGAAATTACTGTGGCGACTGGGGGTAAGTGGCTTTCTAACCATTTATTTTGAGTGAGATGAGAAGAGTTTCTTGCAGCTATTTAAAATACTTTTTTCCCCTGCTTCTATATGTCAAGAGAGAAAGTGCAGCTTTTATTTAGGAAGTTTTCTTGTTCACAAAAATAAAATCACAAAATATCAATATGATGAAAAACCCCCAGCAGTTCAAGTGGAACTGTTATAAACCCATCTCATTGTAAGACTTTGCAGCATTAATCCTTTTCTGTTTATATATTTCCCCCAGAACTCGGGGCTGTGTGTGTGTAGCAGTTGCACTGGTGGTGAGAGTGCTGGAGCCAAAACAAGGAGGGAGACAGGAATTGCCTGCGTGAGGGGGAAGGATTTCCTGCCCAAAGATAAGAGGTGCTGCTGGAAGTACGCCATGTGCCCCCTGTAAGGCGAACCCATTGCACTGCATTGGCGTGATGTGGTACGGCCTCTGAAAATGTACCATGGCCTTCTTCTCCTCCTTCCAGGAGAGGAGCGGGGTGAGAAGGGAGGTAGGGCCAGCTCAAGCTCCCAGTCTGGCAGCTCTGGGCACCACTGATGGCTCATGGTTGGGGTTCTGCCTCCCACTGCTGCTGGCTGCTGCTTGCATCAATCTCCTGCACTGGGAACAGCCATCATCTCCTTCTGTTCCCTTCCCACTCCACCTACTTGAAAGACAATTTGACTCTAATGAGATGAGAAAAAGGAGACTACATGGAAAACAACGAATGAGACAAAGGAGGAGTAATAGTAAAACAATGAAAACAGGGAGGCAAAAGGCAGCATCATGGAGAGCACACCCACAGGATCCTCTGGTCCTTGAACGTGTCCAGCAAGTTCATGGACACTGGCTGGTGGTGCTCAGCCTGGAGATGTGACAGGACAAACAGGCAGAAATAGGAGCCACCATCATCAGGAACAGTCCTACCCTGTCCCTGATCAAAGTTTCTCCTTCTCTTGCTATGGGGGTCCAGATGGACAGGATCAGGGCATACCCATGTCCCACTGGACTCCTGAGTGGGAAGGTTATGACTAAAAGATTTGGGCAGAATTGGAACCAGTGTCTCAAAATGAGTGGGAACTGGAAGAGAGGTTCCTGTCTTGTTCCCCATCAGGATCTCCATTTTGCTACCAAAGCAGAATACAAGTGATGGACAAAGGTGAATAAAGGCTGATGTGAAATTATTGGTTTTGCAGTAGAATGATAAAAAAGGATTCAGAATTATGAGGTGACTTCAGCATCAGTTTTCTCGATCAGCAATGACATTTTTATGCCGATTTGGATCAGATGAGCCAAGAACCACTGATTTTGAGACTTGTCTGATTTCCATTCTGCTTTCCTGTTAGTTTCATTTTGGTGCTTGATCATCAATGCCTAGTTCTGTACTCTATATTAGAGGAGTTGCATTCGACGGTCTGCTAAAATCAAGCATGTGATCTGTGTAGCACGAAAGAATCGGATGGAATGGATCCTGCTCAGCTAAAACAGCAGTGGTGGGGACAGGGTTCATCCTCTAAATGTCCCCTTATTCTTACTGCTGTACTTGGTTCCTTAAAATTTCACAAATTTCACTCTCTCTAAGTAATTCTTTTTGTGTGGTCATTCTGCTAAGCCTTCCCCTCCAATGGAAGTCCTGAATTTTTACTATTTTTAGCACTTTTACTGATATGCTGCTGTGACCAGTTTCTCCATCGGACCCGAAAGACTTAGAAGGGAAGTTAATCTCATGAGGTGAACTGTGTAGTAGCAATTTGTGAGGTACACTTTTTTTTTTCCTTTTGATACAGAGTAACTGGGGAATTTAAGTGGTTTTGTCTTTGTTTTCTTTAAAAAAAAACAAACACGTAAGAATATAAAAATTACTGTAGTTCTGTGGGATTCTTTTCTCTTGCTATTAATGGCACACTGGCTGATAATTATGCTTTTCTTTTTGCTCCATTTCTACTAAATAAAATATTATTGCTGTAAATAGATCTAGGGATTATTGTCAAGCTAAATAGGACTTTAAAATCAGTCCTTTTAATGTATACCATTGACATTACACAGAGATATTTCTGTCTTTCATTGACATTTCCATGATTTTTCAACCTCAAAATTAAGCATGAAAAAGATCTAGTTAGTAATAGATTTTAAAATGTTGTCTTGATAAAGCTCAGTAACTGTAAGTCATTCTGTCAGTCTAGGATAAGATGCAACCTTTACTACAACTATAAGACTCCTAAACTCATTTAGCAGAAAAAGAAAGCTTTATTTCTTTTTTATTTCTTATCTTACTAACTCTCTAAAAGTGTTTTGTTTTGGATATATGTGCAAATGTTTTGCCAGGTTAAGCACCACACTTCACCACCAATGATTTATGTTACCAAAAGATGAATACAGGTTCCATGTGCTTTGTATACTGTATGGTCTGCTATTTCTTAGTAACCAAGATTTTACAATGGCATTACTATTATTAGAGACCTGGAATACCTCCAGAGGTTATTCTGACATCAAAAGAATGACAAAGTTAATCTGTACAGGAGTCCCACATGACAGATGTCCACTTCCTGGAGAGCAGGATATTAATTATGCTAATGACAACACTACAAACTGTTCTTACATCCAAATCATAAATTAAATAACCTTCTTGAAAGGGAAGTTGAGTACAATAGCACATTAAATCCCTGTCACAATAAAAACATCTACCCCAATGGTTTCTGACGTTCTTCATGGAGTGTGCACTGTGGCATAGTAGGGTTCCCAAATTGCTTAGGATGATTTTGAAATCACTGGGATTTAAAACTCAATTTTTTTTGTCTTTAGCTAATATTTATTTCCTCTTCTGAATAGTTTTGATGCACTGATTGTGTTTAACTAAGAAAAGGGAGAATGGGGAATGAAAATAAGTAGTTTGAGGGTTTTATTCACTTTTTTCTTTAGCTTGTATTTGAAAAGGCTATATATATTTCTAGGAATTATCTATTAGAATTAAACTGATTATTAACATAATTAGTAATTGGTTCTTTGCTATCCAGAAATTTGTCTGCCCACATTCCTAGAGATAGCTCTCAAAACTTTAATAATAGTAAGTAACACAAGAAGCAGCTGAATTTTGGTTTTTGTGAAGCTCTCAAAATTTTGTGCCCTACAGGCCAAAAATGTGGTTATTTTTGTAAAAAACCACCCGTGAGAAAGCAAGTCATGTTGTGCATGTCAGGAGTTGAGTACATGAAGTCTGCTTGTTGCCAGTCACTGTGATGCCTCCTCCAGCCACCTAGAAACAGAGACTAGACAAGAGTAAGGGAATAAAGACAGGTATTTATTTGAAGGGCCTTCAAGGTACACCCTGGGGGAGCCAGAGGCTGCTTCCAAAAATTGGACCCCAAGATGGACGACAGGTCACGAGTTCTTCACACTTTTATAGGTTTGGACCATTTGCATATCAGGGTTAATTCTCCAATTAAAGCCCCAGTTTTAGCGATGTAACGCCCCTCAGCTTGCCCCCCTTAGAATCTTTAGTTTACACATTTTGGGCCTAAAAACAGCCTGGCTGTCCTTGAAGGCAAAGCCCGGAGAGGCTTTGTTATGTCTACCCAGTACGAGAGAGCAGGAATTACAGGCTACAAGGAACTTCAGAGTTACACTCTAAGCAGTACAGAATTTGAAAATAGAAAAGTTAAAACCTAAGGCATCAACTGATACCCACCACAGAGCCGAGCTGAGCTGGGAAAACCCTCTCTTGTGATACATTTCTCCATGCAGTATCACAACACTTCTCACAGTTGTCCTTGAAGCTCTGTGGCCCCACATCCTGCTCTGTGGCTCCATCATCCTCCATCTCATGCAGCAAACTTCATTGCTGGCTGTATTATTTTCCATGTTTGTGGTAGTAAGCCCCTCTCGTTTATTCTCTGTGGGTTTTTTTTGGTTTGTTTTCTTTATCAGTCTCTATTTTTCAGTGCAATTTTGTATCAGATATTGTAAATTATTTAGTTGGGTTTTTTTTGCTTTTAAGACATTTTTAGTTGACATTAAATTTCTCCGTGGTATTACAGGGAGCAGGAAAGGCCTTGCTGTGTAAGCACTGCCCAGCATTAATGAAATACAACAATAACAGTAGAAATTGAAGCGACTAGGTGGTTACATTTTTAGATTTATAAAGCTGACTATTGAGACATTTTGCCAGCTAGCAGGAAGAAGGCTCCAGAAAGGTCCACCTACCCTGTGTAATAACAAACTGCTGAAGTTGAAGCAAGAAGCTGAATTTTTAAATATTGTATTAAATTCCGGTGAGATAATATTTGGTGAATCATCTTTCAGGAGAGGAATATTCCAGATGGAGGAATTGTTTGAAATAATTCTTATGATGAGGATGCTGCCTGAGCATTTCTACCACCGCCAATAATCAAAGGAGTACCAAACAAAGAAATAAAAAGCCATCCTAGCAGTAAATCCCAGTGTAATCAAATTAAAGTTGATAATTCTCTAAAACAGAAATCAAGAACTCTTTATATGATCATTACTTCCTAAGGCCAGATCTCATGCTTAAAAATACTTGTATTTATGGAAGAAAGAGATCTTTGTGCATCCAAGATTCACACAGCTTTTCATCAAAACTACAACTGTTCTACGCTCTATTGACACAAGATAAGAACACAAGCATTGAAAATACTGAAATAATTTTTCTGCTGAAACCTGATGTTATTAGATCTTGTGTTGAGGAGCAGCTGTGAGGTATCTGAGTAGGGTTTCTAAACCCTGACTAGTCAGGACAACTGATTCAAAGTAATCTTTCATTTTGACAAGGAATCACACTTATTTCAGTATCAAATTCTTTTTAAGTGTACATATGACTTGTGGGAAACTAGCAGAGGCAAAATATCCTGGGTTAGCAAGCTAGTTGATTAGCTGCATAAAAGCTGAAGTTTTATACAGAGATAACGTTTTAAAATTCCTTTTGGACAGTGAATGTGTACGTATGGTTATGGAATTCATGTTTAATTTTACTGTTTTCACTGTAGGAGGAGGGATATGAAAAATAAGTACCAAAGTGTGGAGAGTTCTAATATAATTTCCATCACATTTTGCAGTACTTTCAAGCAAAAAGGATCAATGATGGAGAGAGAGCATGCTGTGGGGAAGGAATAGAGCCTGATATTTCACTGTCTGAGCCCTATCTTTCTGTGTTGACACACAGAGCAATACCTCTGAGCAGGAGGGAAATTTTTCCACCTAGCTGGTGGTTCTATGGAAAGAGAAGGGTCCACGGGGTCAGGACTTGAGCTTGTTAAGGGTGAGGATGGTTGTGCATTTGCAGCCTGCAGAAAGTCTATGCCAATGAAAAATTATCCAGAAATCTCTAGTCCTCAGGGAATGATTATGCTTTATTTTCCCTCGTGCATTTGTTTTCTTAAACTTTCAAACCAATGAATAGGTAGAGTGAAATTTGCCTGGCTCTTTTAATTATCAGTGTCCTGAGTGGAGCATTTTGTTGGAGTCTGTCAGAAATCTCAGTGAGGCTTTTCTGGCTGTTCCTGTTCCTCTGAACCCTTCAGCACAGGAGCCAGCAGGAGATGTGTTCATCACTTAATGAAGAGCTCTTTGATAACACAAATTGCCCTTTGGGCAACATCTGTTAAATGGCAAAGGTGATACAAAGCAGAGTGAAACACAGTGTTTCCAGCCAAAATCAGTGGCTCAGAATCGCTTGTGTCTGTTACAGGGGATTACACTTGTCATCACCAGTGGGCAGCTCACTCTGAAGGGACTGTAGAGGTCTGGCTGTTGACTAGCTCACACAATTGTCTTCATTTACCTCGTCTTTTTCTGATGTCTTATATTGCTGTGCAGTTGTTACAAAAATTTTCTCCCTGTAAAGTTTCCTTCGTCTGTCATTCCTGTGTCAAGTCATTCCCTCCTGTCTTTTTGAGGGAGCAGTCCCTCCCTGGAAACTCTGCTTTGCCTACCTTTCCTCCGTGGACTCTTACAACTCTTTCCATTTCCACACTTATGCTTTATCTCTACAAATTGGATCGGAAGCACTTAGGACAAAGAGAATGATAAGCTTTAAGGGAAAAAAATATTTCATGTGCCTTGACATTACTCTGATCATGTTATATTAAGGCATTTGCCGATTTTGATTGTGAGGATCACGGGCAGTAGTTGCACTGAAGTGGTAACAGGACTTAAAATGACCATATTTGTGGTTTTTTAAGACTCTGTTTCATAGAATAACGGATAGCTAGCTGATGTATTGACCACATGTGATGCCAAATAAGCATTAAATAAAATTAAAACATTTTGCAGAAGTTAATAATAAATTAAATGGCTTAATGGTAAGGCAAAGCCTTCAGGATAGCCGAAAACCACTCCACTGAACACTGGGAAGTTGGTAGGTATAGACTATGTCTGAAAAGGATCCATAACTTTTTATAGTATAATTTTTTAGTAGGCATTTATCTTATGCTCAGCATTTATAGTAGCATTCAAAGTTTCAATAATACTGTGCTATTGCATCATAGTGAAGATTTTTAACGCTTGACAAGTCTTTATTTTCTCCAGCTACTACAAAATATAATGTTTATTTGGTTTGGTGCATGCCTATGCATTAAAAAAACCCAAACTTCAATACATTTCTGCCTATAGCTTCGAATTAAAAGAGGAAAATTCCTGATAAGGAGTGGGAAATACACCTCTTGATGCTGTAAGGCAGTACTTCATAAAAGTTATGTATTAATGTGGAATTCCTAGACCAAATGAAATGTGGTCAGTTCATAAATGTTCTAAGATTTGTAAAACAGTACTTGTATATATCTGTTTCATAAAGTCAAAATTTGGACCATGATAATAGTTGGTTACAAAATTTTTCAAAAACATAAGTCTTTCCAAGCATAGAGTATTTAGAGACCATTCAGGCTGGGAATTATGTCAAAAATATGGCTCAGAGTCAATATTAATTATCAAACATAAGGACTGCTATAAATTGCATTATTTCTTATAAGAGGTGGGTCTTTATATTGAATTCTGTCCAAATATTATTAAGTGTTGTCCTTTCTAAAAAAAGCTTCTTTCTAACTTTGGCAAAAGTTCCGTTTCCTGGGGTTTTTTTCTTAGCGTTTAGGTTTCTTTTAATGCGTTGAATTCCTACTAATATCATTATTGCCAAAGTGTAATAAAATCTTTTCAGTCATTTGGTCCCATCTGCATCTTAATGAAGGCTCTCCTCCTTGAACTTTTAAGGGAACTCATTTTACATCTCAAATCAGGCAGCTGTAAATGCAGTTTTATAATTTTGAATGTGAATTTCTGTATATTGTGAGGTGCTCTTGCTACCCGGTACCCCATAGTACCAGGTACCATTGATGATTACTCATAACAGCCAGGGAAACTGAGGGCTTCATTTTCCTTTGCATGTTATCGTCCATATCTCTAAATGTCATAAATTTATGTTCTTGTTCCTAGAATACTTATGAAATTCGTATTGCTCCTCTTATTTCCGCTGAAATCTAGGCACCTGCACTGACTGATCATTTAGCTTCCTTAAGAAATGACTGTTAAGACAAGTGTTCACAGAAATGATATCCTGATCCTATTGCTATCAAAATGAGCTGCAAAGCTCCTTAGATTGCCACAGGATGCTTCCCTAATTGTCTGTACCTCATAGCAGGGCAGCTCTCCATTTCAAGGTGGCTGCTCTGCTAAAGCCGTGCTCTGCAGCAACACTCACCACTGCTCCTCTCCAAAGTAGTGGAGAACGTTTGCAAGTTGTAGCACAGCAGCACTCAAAGGGAAAAGTGTCAAAGTCTGTTTAGTTGGGTTTTTTCCATTCTGTGTGAGTAGCATTAGGTACAACAAGAGAGTAATATGGGCAAGGCTTTTGCCTGTGTAGACAGAGTACCTTTAATTCTGTCAGGAAAAGATATTAGAAATATTATATTTGGGAGTACTCATCAGCTACAATATCAGTTCAACTAAATGATGTTTTTAAAGCTATAGGTAAGAGTCCTGTCCAGTTAATAATTTTTTGTTCTATCAGTGGAGGGGTCTTTCTCCATTTTTATACTGTGCATTTTATTACCTTAAACAGTATTCCAACACCTCACAGGATGATGTATATCAAGGTGTTTAAGCTAGTGCAATGTTAGTACAACTGTTAGGCATTTATTCTATATTACCTTTTTAACTTAATCTGTGTTGCATTAGCTTTAGTGTCTTTAACATGATGTATCAATATGTGGTATAGAGCCATCATCCGAAGAATTAATTAATAACAAAAAACATGCCATAAGAAAAATAGATGTCTCAAAGTCTTGAAGCAATGTCCTAGTTTGGAACTTGTAATATTTTGGAAAAAAAAGATTTCTTGCCCCTCTGTTTTGCTTCAGACTTACCCATTTCTTGGGCCACTGGCAGTATGTCCAAAGCAATTATAGCAAGTGACGGTACATTTGATTTCCAGCTGCATTAGTGAGTGTGGAATTTCTGGTTGTTGTGCTGTAAGCAGCTTGTTGTTATCTAAAAGAAAAGTTTGGAAGCTTACACAGGATTAATTAAAATCAATGAAGGATTTAAAAGTGAGCACTGAAATTATTGCTGGAGAAATATAATTAACGAAGTAAATTGCTTCCTAAAATGGCCCCAGATCAGCCCATAGAGACCCAGTGCCAGCCCTCATTGATGGGGAAGCTGGAAATATTTTATGGGAGCTAAAAGCAACAGAAAACCATCTTACTGGAACCATCCTCCTGATGGCATAGGCTCACATTAAGAGGCTATTTAGTTGCTTACATGTCACGATCAGCATTATCAAAAAAATAAATATAATTTCTCTTTCTTCTTGCTATTGAGTTTCTGCTTTGTTGTATCCAAAGCCACAAATCACCCATAATTTCCATTTCCTATCTGTATCTTTGACTGTTGAATAGCATGAAAAGTACTCGAATGAATCTATGTAAGGCTTTTTATATTCATTAGTTCGGATAAAGTATTCTAATTTCACTACTTGGGATCTGTCATGAAAAATCCTGCACGTGGAATTTCTTCCACATCTCTGACAGTACAGGGAGTACAGATTTTCTTAGTATCTTGACTGTGCTGCAGTGTTCATATGACGACTGTCCATCCATCCCTGACTCCTGGAAAGTCTTAAGAAAAGCAAATGCTGCTATGTGTTTTGCATGATCAACACTTGGAAAACAGAATGCATGCAAATGTTGTCTGAGCCACATTATGAAAAATCAGTTGCCTGTTGCCAGCCTCTTTGTTATATCATCATTCCTTCCTTGGCAACCACCCTGTCTCAAGCCAGTCCTTGCTAAATTCATTACCCTTGCAAATTGTTAAGGCTCATATCAGTCTGTTTTCTGAAACCAAAGCCATTGAAATAAATAGATTCCCATGGATCTTTGTCAGTTTTGAACTGAGACTTTAATTTTTTCACTTGCTTCTCACTCCTCCTTACAGTCTTGGCCTTGGCTCCATTCACACCCTTTCCCCTTCCTTCTGTCAGTGTTGTCACTGGGCTGTGACATCTGCAGTTTTCAAGCTTTTTCATGCATATGCCTATTGCTGAGGAGATGATTCCAGGTGTGAGCAATGGAAAGAAGCACTTAGGGCTAAATTTCTTCTAAAATCTTAGGAAAGAATTCACGTTTGTGGATATTTTCCTTGCCATGGCTTGAAGTGATAATTTTGCCACAAAGCATAAATTTAATGACAAGACATGTCAGGAAAAGCTGTATAAATAAAAAAGAGTTTTTGTTGTTTTCATGGAAAGCTTACCTCAAAACTATGTTTGTTTTCACCTGTTTTAGTTCCATTTACTTTTAGGAGCTTCTTCATGCTCCAATCGCTTGCAGTGACTATTCTCAACAGGACTTTTATTTTAGAACTACTACCACTAGGCCATAATACAGTAACAATTTTGCATGTTATGTGTGTCATTTAGTTAGTGATGCTACATCAGCCTGGAAAAGCAGCTTATTGGCATGTCTTTGTAGTGCATTTCCAGGAAATGATAAGGTAGCCAGAATCACCAGCGTGGGATTCTTACCCTGCCTCACTCACCAGTGCTGGTCTCAACTCTTAAGTAGGATAGCCAAGGGGTCAGGGCGATCGGTGCAAATGCTGCTTGTTCTTCAAGTGTTAGTGGGTTCAACACTGCCTTGTCTTGCCAGAGACAACATTGGTATAACTGTTCAGTCGGGGTCTGCCCTGCAATTCATGTTAGAAGTGTTTTATCTTTACCCAGTACTGTACTGCAAAGTCTGTGCAGGCTGAAATGTAGCCTATAACTGCTTTTAACCAACCTGAAAAAAAGAAAGCCAGACTCTGTAACCTGCATCATGACCCATGATGCCTGGGGCTGCTTACCCAGAAAAATCTTTTTATAGCTATTTGCTCAAGTAGAAGTGGTGACTTTTTGACTTCAAGCTGCAACACGTGGCAGTCTGGTACGTGCCTGCACATCTGAGAGCAGAGAGTGTCTAAAGGCTGTTGAAGAGAGCAGGAATGGTGATGGTTTTAAGAACCAAAGGGCTTAACTGGCTTGCTAAAAATTACCATTTGTCAAAGAAATAAATGCTTATAAAGAACTTTTTAACTGAAAGGAGCTAGCTGCAATATTGTCAAATTCTGAGCTGAGTGACAATAGATGTGTGATTTCATCTATCTCACTAGTTAGATGCAAGTGACACCAAATAAAACAAGGCATTATTTGGCAATGACTAAATAGTGCAATAAAAGTTATCAGCCCATTCTTTTTTTACTATAGTTTATGTTCTGCTTTGGTTTCCTGCCTAATGTGGAAGAGACATGAAACATAAGGGAATAAAAATTTCTATGGAGCATTGACTAAGAGTTTTAAGCTCCATCTCTCTCAATCCTATACACTAAGATAAATATTTTCCTGCTTTCAAGTAGATTTTTATGTAGTGTTATTGGGAGGTCATATTGATATGAGTGAATTTTACTTGCTGATTCCTACCACCCGATTCCTACCTCTCTCAGAATTGCATCAGAACTAGTATTTTAAGGGAAAAATTCTGTTTCTTAGTCGACAACCTGCATATATTCTCTAAGAGGGGCACTGTAAACCATTAGACCTGGAGCCTTTTGAGCTTCCTTCATGATCAGAGCAATTACTGTGTGAATGTGATGCCTGCTTTCCTATCTGAATAACACACTCCTACCTGTGCCTACTGCTGCCTTTCGTCCACCTTAACAGCTCTGAGCTGTGCCTCTTTTCAAGTGTCAGAGCAAGGTTAGGACAGCAATGTCACTGCTTATCTCAATTATAAAAATCTATGTCCACATTTTCAGGAAAAGAAAAAATCTTCAAGCCCGTTTGGAAGCAAGTTTTGTTCTTAGTCATCCTACTAAATTGTTGGTTTCTTTTAAATAGTGATGTGAAAGATAAACCATTTTTTTACTTTGGAGGACATATTCTTGCACTGCCCATAAACATCCAGCCAGCAGATTGATTGGGTACATGAACATTTCTCTATAAGAACAGTTTCTGAGTTTTTACAAATGCTTTTTTTTTCTGCTTCTTCAGCTGTAGCTTTTATAACAATTTTATTTGTTAATTCCAACTCCTAGTAAGAGCATAGACTTCTGATAACACAGAGATGAGAAAGTTGTGCATTCAGCTGTGAAAATGTCCAAGGAATAATATTTGACATTACTTCATATGTATGCACTCAAAAAATAGTGAAAAAATTTGGTGGAGCAGCTTGTATCCTCTGGTACTTCTCAGAACTCACAGCACTGTAAAATCTTGCCCTAGATTGCCAATTGTAAAATACATTTATTCCAATTTTTATAAATACATTTTTCATCTATTTCCCTTGTGGGGGGAGGGAACAGAACAGATTTTTATGAGGCATTCAGCTGGTTTTACCCTACATGAAGAGGAACTCAAGTAATTCTTAGCAAATATGTTCTGGGCATTTGGGCATTTGGAAGGTATAGCTGGGGTAATTTAAATGCTCTTTTTACTGCTAGCTGTGTTTGGTTTATTCTATCATCACTGGCGTTTATTGAGAAAACACAATTTTGCTGGAAACACAAATGGAACGCAAATAATATCTATCCATAATACACATCTTAAAAGAGTGAGACTGACAGTGCAATTATCAATTATTCCATTAGGTTTAATTACATTTTATGCAGACCAGAAAAGAATGGTAAAATGTGGATTTTCTGTGGTAACTTATGTATTTGGTTTACTGTGAAATAATAATAACTTTAAAAAGTAGACAAATATTTGTTTAGTGTCCTTTATCCATAAAAAAATATGTATTTTAAAATCCATGTAAGGGGAAGTCTCTAGTTTGGAGACATTCCTGTATACGTTCAGAAACTTAACATATTTCTATTGCATGTGTTTGTTATGACTAGGGAGAGGGGAAGAATATGAATTATCATATGAATTATATGATGTTTTATTTTCACAGGTGTTGAAAATACTTATAATCCATGCAAAAATGAAGTACTGGCTAGGCAGTCAAGAAGATTCTTAAATATTTCCGAGGTTGAAATATAGTTGTTTTGAAGTATAGCACTGTTGACATTTTGTTTTCTTTTAAATGTAGTCATTTTGGCAGTCAGTATTAAAGATATTAAAGGTCATCTCCACTCACAAAAGCACTTTAAACTTATCAAATATTTGAAAATTAATCAGGCATGGTTTTTATTCAGTGGTTCCCATTTAGATGTCTGGTTTTTTCCAATATATTTTCAGTTTGGGATTTTTACCTTGTAGTCAAATTATCAGGATGCCACAGTCAGGTAGGTTTTTCCTAGTTTTGTTTCTGGATGTTTTCTTGTGAAGTGAAATGTAAGCACCAGTATCAACTTGCAGTTCCTCTTGGGTCACTCAGATTCTGCTGTTTGCATGTTCTGGAAAACTGTTCCATGAGAAAGGCCTTTTCAGTCTTGCTCCTTTCTGTGGCAGACTAGCACTGCTATTAACATTTTGACTTTAAATAATCTGATGTCATTCCTTCAGTGGTTTTGGGAGTCCTTTTTTTTTTTTTTCTTTTTTTGAGGCAGGAAGATTATCTTTAAACTAATGTCCCTAGCTTCCTACCAACTGGAATTGTGCACTTAAAAATATGATCCTTTAGATGAGGATCACTGAAAATGAGGACAAATTGTAGCTTCTGTCCCTTCCATAGTGACTTGGGAGGTGTGGTCTTGTTGACATGGTCACATGAAATTAGTCATCTGATAGAGACATTTCTAGGTCTTGCAAAGCCGATAACCATAGATGACTGTCAGCTGTGTTAAAACCATTCTTCTACTTTTACACAGTCCAAAAATGGGTTTGGGTTTGTTTGTTTTGTTTTGTTTTTTTCAAAAAAAACTAGTATGGTGGTGTAGATGCAGAAGGAAAGACTGAGGACTCCAGTCCTGGAGCTTTAAAATGCAGAGCTACTCTCTTTACCAAGGCATGGTCCAGCTTTGAGAGATTTCTAAAATGAGTTCTCCACTGTTGATGATTCCCTCTGTGTGACAGACAGTAGGACGGTCAGAAGGGTCTGTGGGCTCTATAGGTGCCTTTTTGCTGGGCGCATGCTGACTTCTCTGTGTTCTCCAGCCCTGCTGTATCATTACCCTCAGCAATCAGTTGGCTCCCCTGGACAAGTCAGCAGCTTTGCCCACTGCAGAGGAGGCACCAGCACGGGGTGGGTGGGCAGCTCGTTGGTGCACTTCAGTGCAGTACTGTCTGATTAATGCGCCCATTAATTGCACCAAAACGGGAATGGTGGTTGTGTCTCAACAATTAACCTGTGCATTCTGATGTCATGGCAAATAACTCTGCCATCTCAATATATTAATGTAAAATTGGGACAGTGTGGAAAGACATTCTGTTGAGCAGGCAGTCAGCTTGTTCTTTAAGCCAGCAGGCACTGAAAGTATATTTATTGGACAGCAATGTGAAGCAGGTGGGCTCAAAAGATAACAATGTACCAGGAGAAGCTGCTGTGTAAGGAGCAGCAGAAAGGAGAGTGCATTTTGAGTAAGTTTACAGAGATCTTGTCATCTCATCACTGTTTTCTGTGGCAGACTAGCACTGCTATTAACATTTTGACTTTATATAATCTAACATCATTCCTTCAGAGACTGTCTTTAACTAATGTCCTTAGCTTCCAACCAACTGTGCCCTTAAAAATACGATTTTTACTTATGACTCAAGAGGTCAATCAAAAGACAAATATTTTGTCCTCACATCTTTCTGTGCATATGAGTATTACCATGCCTTCTTTGGTCTCATGTTTTTGAGTAATGAGATAAGTCCTGGCATGACAGAAATTTGCCTAACTTTTTAACTTGGTGAAATCCCATTGTCACCGGTAAGCCAGTGCAAAATCCTCAGCCAGTTCAGCTAGCATCTCTTGTGGGTTGGTAACAAAAAAAAAAAAAAAAAAAAGGAGAAGGTTCATTTTCTTCCTATAGGTTATTGCATGATTCATTAAAAAAAAGACTGGACTGCTGATTGTGAACTCTGCATAGGACAACCATTTAAATAAGCATAGAAATTTTGAGTACCTCAGATAGAGAAGGACATTCAGAGATCACTGCATCCAGCCATATGCTCCAAGCAGGGAACTAATAAATTAGTCTTGCCTAAAATAATTATTCCTTTGGTGTATTTAAAACATGTAATCTAGGTGAGCAGATATTGAAACCAATTTTAGTTGCAATAAAATTTGCAATTAGGTACTTGAGCTTTAAGCATTTCCAGTAATATTAGGGAGGTAGTACCACAGAATATACTTAAAATAGGGACCAAGGAAAACTCACTGGTATGTGAGTTTCAATGGTATGAGAAAAAGAATTTTGCAACGTGAATTCAGCAAACTGTGGGCTGCCTGTAGGCATCCCTGCTTCATAAATATTCATCTGACCTTCCAGTTCAGCTGTAGTCAGTGGGTAGAAGCCCTTGTAGATTCAGTGAAGCAAGGCAGGCCATGGTCATGGGAGACAAGGACCTATTACATTCCTGTTACTCTTTGTTCCGCCTAATTTCTGTAGGCAGGAACTTCTTTAACCATTAAAGTCATCTTCATGTTATTGGCCTAATCCATTATTTTCATCTTAATCAGATGTTATGTGATCCTTGGATATAATATCAGAGCTGAGCACAGCTGAATGAAGTTATTTTCATAAACAGAGGAATTTTCAGGTGATTTGTTTTGACTTATCTAAAAAGAAAACAAAGTTCTGCCATTTGTTGCAGTTATTCTGAGCATATTTGACTGGTCCCTACCACATAAGGATCTAAAGCCTGACTGCTTCCCTGATTGACTTCATGAAAGCAAACATGCATGAAGCATTTTTCCTTTCACCTGATCAAGAAAATGAATGATTTAAAAGCACCAGCCTGTAAAACCATTTTGTATCACAACCCCTTAAGCAGGTTCTAGCCCAGTGGTTTCACAGCAATAAATCTGAGGAAGAAACAAATAAAAGGCTGCCTCTGTAATGAGCAAGTGGAGAAACTTTAAGGAGACATTGAGTAGAAGAATCTCATTTATAAGAGCTGATTGATATCCATGGAAAACTTCTCAACCTTGCAAGAAGGTTGAGAAAATAAAATAGCTGTAAGAAAAATTACTGAGTAGGACTCAGTACACTGTTATCAGTTAACTAGACGATTAAAATGAAGGCGCATTTAGATTTGGCTCCTGCTTTAACCTATCAACAAAATGAACACTGTCTGTATAAATTTGTTATGCAATGTGCATTTTTTGTGGGAAAAGTTTCCATGGTAACACAGCAGAAAATCAATAAAAGAGTTGTGGTGTGATCTAAATACTGCTTCAGCTCCAGGTAAAGTTTCAAGCAGTACGAAAACAGTATAGTTATCAGAAAACTGCAGATATTTTGTGTAGTTCAGCCAGTTGCTTAATTTTTTTCAAGGATGACTCTAACTACATCCTGTAAGACTGCCCTGTTCTATAACTGTAGTTTCTCCAACAGTACAATTTAAGAATTAAATTGTTTTGCCCCATGAGGCAGGTGATAACAACTTCAGTAGCCAGGCAGTAAATACAAAGGACCATGACTGGACTAGTTTAGCAGGTCTGCCAGTGTTTTAAAGACTTTGATCCTTATTAAATATTCTGTTTCCTGCTGGATCAGTTTGATCTCATTACACTGCTGAGGTTTGAAAGAGAATTCTTGATATGCTCATTTATGCTTTTTGAGGCAGAAAAAGCTTTTTTCTTATTAGTCTGAAAATTAATGGATATGTCACAAAATATATATGTAATAGCCTTGCAAGTATTTGCCTTCAGTCAGTTATAGAGAAGGTTATTTTTACACCTTGAGGTATCACAGAATAGAGACATTGAAGTTGGAATGACCTCTAGAGGTCATCGAGTCCCACTTCTTACTCAGGCAGGGCCATGTGCAGCCTGTTGCCTACAACAGTGGCCACAGAGTTTTTGACTATCTCCACGGACAAATGATCCACAGCATCTCTGGGCAACCAGTGAAAAGTCACCCTCACAGCAAATATTTCTTTCTGATGTTCAGACGGACCATACCTTGTGTGTTTCAGTTTGTGCCCACTGGATCTTGTCCTGTCACCGGGCACTAATGAGAAGAGCCTGGCTCCATTTTTTTTTTTGCACCCTCCCTTCAGGTATTTATATACCTTGATGAAATCCACCCCAAGCCTTGTGTTGTCTAGTCTAAACAGCCCCTTAATCATCTTTGCTGGAATGTCCTCACTGGAGCATCCTTCACTGAACTCTCACCAGTAATCCCATACCTCTGTTGTACTGGGGAGTCCAGAGCTGGACACAGCTCTCTGGATGTGTCCCACCATTATGGACTCACGTTCAACTTGCTGTTCACCAGAGTCACCATGTCATTTCTGCAAAGCTTTCCAGCTGATCACCCCAAGTATACACTCACAAAAACAAAACAAAAGCTAACCTGAAGTCTGAGCTCCAACCAATAGTCAGATTACTGAGTATCTCATAAATGCCGGAGTTCTGAGTGTCTGGTTCCGTAACATCTAACCTTAAAATGATAGCTTGCAAACGGTATTAATTTAATGGCATGGTCTTCTGCTTTTGCTCAGAAAAGCCTAAAAGGGACAAAATCAATTACTCTGTGATTTATACTAACTATGGACCAGCAATGAAAATTGATGAATAAGACAACTTTCATTGTAAATGGCATGCTAAAAGTCTAGCTGCAGACTCTCGTTGTTTTAGAACTTGAAGGAAACACACATGGCTGCAACCAGCTGTGATGGGAGGGATCTCACAAAGCTTTGCTTGAATGCTTGCTGCTTCCTTGCTATCAGCAAAGGTAGTAAATTCACCTGACTTTCAGCTAATCAGCTATTTTTTTTTTAAAACAAAGAGCAAAAAGCAACGGGCGGTAGAATACTGTAGTGTGTCTAGGCATATATTTCAAAGGCTCTCATTCCACAGGTTTTGTGTACATGGTACATTCTCTTGTGACACCACCATTAGACCAAAATTTAAAAGCCCTGGATTTTAAAAGCTCCAAGAGTTCAGAAGAATTGTCTTTTTTTCTTCAAGACAAAAAGAAAATTTTGCGTTGTGCTTGTAGAAAGTTTTAGTTAGTGAGTTTTTGTAATTTTTTCAAATGGTATTGATGGAGGGTGTCTTTTTCAAAAAAAATTAGCTTTGTAATAGATCATTTTCTCAACACAGTCTGGTTTGACTCAGTTTGACTTCCTTTGGAAAGATATTCCTCGTCTGAGATCCAGTTAATAGGAAAGAGGCATCACTTCCATTATTTTATTTGTAGCTGAGGCTTTATTATGTGGCACTAATGTCAAGGGAAAAAACAAAAAAGAGTATAGAGCTAGCAAGCATTTAACTGATTAATATTTGGTCTCAGATGAGGATATAGCAGATGACACTGAGCAAAGTGTTTTCAAGCAAACTAAAGTACCAGGAATAGGTTACCTAGAACCAGATTCTCCTTAGTTATGTGATGAAAGCAAGGCTTGACACAAAAAAAGTAGTCTGTAGACTCAGAGAACTTTCTATGAGACTAATTGTAACAGGATAAACAGGTAGTGCCTGAATGTGATAGTAGGAATTCCTAACGTCCCATCAGCTCTCTTCCCTGGAAAATCAAACGGTAACATTGCTGGGAGGTTTCTTATGCAACTTGATAACAAATATCTTACCAACCAGGACAATTTTTCTTCCCATTTATCTGCTGTTTCAGGAGTCACAGTCACTGCCTGAAGTAAAGCTTCATAGCAGAGCATTGTAGCACTACAGGGCATTTTCACTTTGCTCTTGATATGGGAATTCACTCCAGTGAAGAGATTCTTTAGGTTGATGGGAAACCAAAAGAATCTCATGAGGTAAAGGAATATATTTCCAACAAACCTTCACTCTGAGAAACAGCGTAAGAGAATTACCCCTGCCGAAAGTAAATTATTTATCTCAACCCTGTAAGGTTCTCAGATCTCTGGTACCAAGGACTGTAAGTGTGCCAATAAATAAAATGAGCAGTCTTTCTTGAAGTGCAGTGTCAAAATATGTGAGATGGAAGATTTCATTGGCAGAAGACTTAGCAGGACAGGAAAACTCACAATAATTTGATGTGTGTTTGAGGCCACAGCTAAAGTAGCTTATGTGAGTTAGTAGTCCTGTGCTGTTCTAGCTACCTTTAGTAACAGGCTTGATACAAGAGGAGAAATATTCATTGAATGTTTTGGAAAAATATTTTGTAAAAAATTAAAACCCCACTTTTTTGGGGTTTTTATGATACTACCAAAATTTTGTGAAGCATACAGGCTGCATAACACAGATAATTGTTAAAATCAAGAGTTGCTCTGTTAGGTACAGAAACCCTTGCCCTAATCCTTTCACAAAAATTTCCTCCATTAGAAATAAATAGTTAAAATTAAGCAATGAAATTCAGAAAAACTATTAAAATTCCTGCCGAGAGTCAGATGCAGAAGAGGATACAATTCTAACCTGGAAAATAGCCTGTTTCATGTGGAAAGACACACAGTATTGAAAACATGCAGCCTTGAGAAAGCAGAGACAACTTGATTGCAAAGACCAATGCAAGTGCCTCAGGAAAGAGCTGCTCAGATTAAGGAGGAAGGGAAAAAAAAGACTTTGAATTGTGATGTGTTGAGAACTGACAGTAAAGGGAAAAATTATCTCTGAGCAGAAGCAGATCAGTAGCAGTGAAAAGTCAAGATGAAGTATTCAATATATGCAACTGAGTAGTGAGCAGTACCCTGCAAAGGACTTAATCTGCAACATTGGTATCTGAAATTCCTTTCTTCGTCAGCAGTAAAAGGAAGAAAAAGCAGGAAGAACTTTGGTAAATCCTGCCAACTTTTATTAAGGTATCAAAAATCAGCTGAGTACTTTCACTTCTGGCATCTCATTCAGAAAACGTTTGACTGACTGTGCATAAGATTAAAGGGCATAGATCCAGTAAAGAGGTGTGCCCAAGAACTGCATGAATTAGATAAGCCAAATATTTTGCACTGTGTTCTTTCTGTGTAGTCAATTTTGCTAAATTTTACTAACTATCTACAGTGAATGTGGAGATTTTGAACACAACAAGAACAATTCGGCTTTCCATATGAAATTTAGACATAGTGGTGTCTTATGAAAATAAAGCACTAGTTTAGACCAAAGCTGTCATTTCCCAGTGGTAACAGCAAGTGAAATTTGAGCTTCTTTTTTGTTTGTTTTGTTGGTGTTTTTTTGAAAGGAGTATTGGGTTTGTTGAGGGTGTTTTTGGAGGGGGGAGAATGTAAGGTTTTTTTGTTTCGTGTTTAATTACTGTTAAGAGATCAGGAAAAACTGTGCTTGGGTTATACCCAAACTTTTCACTGGTTGAAACAGATTTCATTAGAACTTTCTTCCTAACATTTGAAAGGAAAATTTGTGAATTATGTTTCACATTACTAACTCAATGGAAGCTCAGCCATATCAGAGTAGGATTTGTGTGTATTCTTTCAAGACAGATGCTTTTCTAAAGACCACATCCATCAGTTCTAAAGTTGTTTCCTGAGTTTGGATGATTCATATTATATGGTAGTTACATTTTGTCCTCTGCAGTTATAGAAAATAAAATGATCACACAGCAGTTCAATTTGGATTTCACCCAAGAGCTCCTACTAGCTGATACTGGTACTTATTCTATAGTGTATGAGTTTTCCCAGTTTACTAATTGGTGGGTCAAGTGAAAGAGTGCAACGTGCAGGTCTCACAAGAAAATTGAAGGTGCAAAACCATGCCAATGACACATTCCCAAATAAAAGCTTAAGGGTAGCTGAAATTAAATTGTCACTACAGAAATGCGTTTGACTGCACATCTCTACTTTGGAAGTGAGATATACTGTAATGAAGAGAAAATGTGCAAATAAGTGGTGTTCTAGTAGAAATGTCATGCCACTGTTTACTCTCTGTGTAGACTTCCAGCAGCCTGATCTACACAAAAATCGCCCATGTTTTAAAACAATTAACAAAGGAGAACCAGAAAAAGAAGACAAAGGAATAGGAGTAGAAGTAAATGTAAAAACCTGTAAAACCTACATATAGAACAATTAATGCTATCTGTACAAAAAGAAATAGACAACTTGAGAAAGTGAGATGAAATAAGGGGGGAAAAAATTTTCTTCTTTATTCTGGAAAGAGAGGTAGCACCATCCCTCTGCCCAAAATAACCTGCCACCTTTACCGGATTTTCTGTATTGATTCTCTGAAATATATTCTCTGCTTTCTCATTTCAATAAATACTAAGAAATAAGAAACCTATCAGTGGCATTATAGAGTTGTTGTCTAGCTAGCAATAATATACACCTGACAGAAAAGAAGTTTTTACAAAATATCTTTTCTACCTAAAAAGTAACCATATGATCTGAGCATTATAAATGCTTAATTAAATGTACTGGACAAAATATTATTTTTTTTATTGTGAATTCTAAAGAAGCAATAACCTTTTTGCAATGAAATCTTTCCTCTCTCTAAAGGTGGAAGGAAAGATGGAACAGGAAACAGGGCAAAAGAGATGGAACTCACTTTCAATTAAGGCATATATTTACTTATGTAGTCAATGAAATGAGAAAGGTTATTCAGAGCACCTAACTTAGCCTTCTTGGATGAAAGCCTATTAGCCTCTGCAATAGGATTCCCTCCTCAGAGCTGGCCCCTTCCCCCTCTGCAATCTGGAAACATGCTGAGAGCAGCCATTGCCTAGCATGCAAGGATTTCCTCTCTTGTACTTAAGTGAATGTGTGATTTCCATCTGCCAGAATTGTAAATACAATTTTCTCTTGAGGTTGGAGGGAAAGTCTGGAAGAATCCTGAGGCAGAAAGGTCCCTCGGCATGGCTGGATTCTGTTTTTCTATGAGTCTGTTCAGCAAAATGGGAAACACTGTCCATGGCATTCAGACACTTGTGCTGCAAGGCCTATTTGAGCGCCAAAAGGACCGTGTGTGAGTGTCTCATTAGGGCTGAAGATCCATCCTGACTTGGTGCTCCTAGATATCTACACCATCTTTTAAGGTAGTAAGTTAAGTGTGTAGAAGTTTGAACTTGGATTCCATGTATGGCTGAATGGTAGCCAAGATTCTTCTTCAGTGCTATGGTAATATTGGTAGGAGATAGAGATAGGTGATCTCTTTGTTAGAAAAAATGAGTAAGTGGAAAACAAGACTTCATGTCAAAACCACTGGCCTTTTTGTCCACTGTGAGAACCCTAAATATTGACTGAACTCTATAGGTACTGAGGGCCCTTCGAGCCTTTGCAGACACAGGCCCTTAAATACTCTTATAATTTGCAAAATGTGAAAACTCATCTCTACAACTGGTACAATATTCAGCCCTTTAGGGCTTTAATTTGTTTATGTTTCCACCTACTGTGGAATAACTGAAGCATTACATACTGTCATAAAATGAATGGATTTTGTATAGGTTTCACTGTAAATAGCATGCATGTATTTATGAAAAATTATTTTCCTGAGTATTTTAAAATCTACATTAAAATTTAGTTTTTATATTTAACATAAATTGAATAGTTGAGTTCTCTCTTTGTGATTCTATCTTGTGAATTCATCAGTCTTATTTCAATAGGTATTTTTAATGGCTTGGTCCTTCTACTCTTTCTATAGTTTGTGTTAAGTGGTAAGAGTAACAGAGACATGCTTGCTTTTTTTTCTATTGAGAAATTGCTTGGCATTCATTTAAATCAAATTTATAAGCCACTGTGTTCAACCTGGTAAGTCTTAAGGAGTTTTCAAAAGCTGAAAGAAAGTGTGGGGTTATGGTTTCTTAAGAACCAATGCCATAGAGAAGCATTTCTGGTTGAGTGGTTTTAAGTATCTTGTTATAATAATATTTTAATTTTTTTTTACTGGCTTTTTTTGAAGCTGAATGTGAATGTTGAACACATTGATCTTGAATGACCTTGAATGTTAGACATTCAAGTTCAGAATTTTCATACCATGTGATTTCCTTCTCATGCCTCCTCACTGAATCTGTGTACTTGCAAATGAGAAGAAAACCTACTTCTCTCCAGTTTTCAGCAGCATCTTTCAGTGCTTGTTGAAAAAGTTTTTCAGCTGTCTTAGACATGTAGGCATCTGATATCAGTTCAGGAAGAGGTGGTTAGGTCATCTTCCTAGAACTGATGAAAAAGAAGTGAAATCTAACTATCAGATTTGCTCTTACTTTATACTTGCAGAAGTAAAAAATTTTGTTAGATGTAGTTTAGGCCAAAAATTTTAGAAGGTTGAGAGGTAGTAGGTTAGCCCAATGAGAGTCTTAAGTGGAAATTGAAAGCTCAAGAGATTTCCAAAGTGACATTGATCATACCAAGTTGTATAAGGCTGGGAACTCATGAAGACTTTGAATTGACATAAGCCTTCACAGCCAGGAGAAGAAACATTTTCCGTCCCTGCTGACCCTGCCTGCTATCTATCCTGGGACAGCAGAAGTGCTTATACTGCACTTCAGTGAAGTGGGGTAATGAAACATTTCTTTTGGTATTATTGCTGGCTTAGTTTTCTGTTCCTTGGTAGGAGGTATGTGAAAGCAGGTAAAGTGGCTGGGTCCACTTTGGTTGGATGTGACATTGGATGAGGATGTGAGTTTATGTCACCTTGATGCGTTTTTTAAACAAGATAAAGAACTGAGAAGTAGTATTTCAATGAGAAAGTGTGAGTCTAGTCTTGGAGGCAAGAAGACTGGCATGAAGACCATTAGTGACAGATTGGTGACAACCACTTTCCAGGTTATAAACATATACTGGGCTTTTATTTTGGTGCCAGCAATCTGTACTGTACACACATAGAAGGCAGTCCTGTTCTGTGATGGGAATCTCAAGGAAGTTTCCCCAAAAAGGTAGGAAGGGGAAAGTTTTGACTTCTGATTCAACCATCATTTTAACGAAAAGCTTCAGAGAAAGCAACTAGAGATAGTTCTCTGGTGACTGCTACTTGGTTTTGGGCACTACCAGAGCAGTCCTGTTCCCACTTTTACCTTTCCGCTTTTACCTGCTGCAGAAGGAAAAACAGCAGCAACAACATGGATCTGTACATAATTACATTCATCCTGTGGTACACTTGTACCGAGTTTTCTTGTGTTAGGAGCTTTGCTGGACTTAGTTGACATCTTACATTATTTAGTTGAGCACACACGGATACAATCAAATAAGTCACATCAGTCACATTGGCAGAAATCCTCAGCAGTGATGTTTTTGAGATGTTGTCTAGTCTGTGTGACTGAGTTTGTGCAAAGAGTAAGCAGCTGTATTTGAGGTTCACCTCCCAATAGAGAAGGATGGGTGGCGAATAGAGAAATTAGGGACGGAAGTATGTTCTTTAAAATCTGTGTTGAACTTGCATCTCATGTAGTTCTTTAGGTGACGGAAGAAAAGAGCCGACGTAACCAATTGGAAACTGACCTCTGCTTCTCCAGACAGCTTAGTGCAAAAGAGGCAACAAGCACCAGAGCACTAGTGCAGTTCAGGAGAGGATATCCCTCAGCTCTCTAGCCCAGTATTATCACTGAGTAATAGATATAGGGATGATCACAGTGGGTTTGATTTGATGGCTTTCCCAATGTGTCAGTCCTGTTGATCAGACATGTCCCAACCATTATTTTCTCTGTCAATAAAACATATTATTCTATTACGTTGTATGCCTGTGTATATCACACTTACAGTTTTCCTTCTGTCATTTTGCTTGATGTAGGAAGTTGCATGACATCCTACTTTTCAAAACTCCATTCTGTCTGATACCATACAGTCAGGATGCACACGGTAATAGGTCTGTTAATATCAACAAAGTCACTCTGCTGCTCTTGGTCATTTGTGGGTCTTGCCTTCCTCACCAGCAGTCACTGAGCTCAGAAATCTGTGCTCTAACAGTGTCAGGAATCACTACAACTTCACTACTCACTGTTGAAGTGATTGACCTATGTCAGCAATGTACAGATGAAGCTGGGTCTGACCCCTCACCAGGTTCCTGGTTTTCTGAAATGTCTCATATTATGTTTGTGTGATTAAAAGGTTTGCACTACCCTTTGTACTAGCTATCCCTTCTTTACATTTCCAGATGAATCAAACCCTCGCAGGCTTTTACTTGGACTCGGTAACAAACTCTTGGTTACTGCTAGCAATGACTCGCCCTTCATTGACTCACAATACAATTAGTAACAGAGGGTAAAAAGCTGGTTCTTCCTTGCTTACATTTACAAAACATATTTCTGGTCAGAACAAATTATGATTGTTTTTATGTGTTTTCCTTTCCATGGTGAATTTTAAAACATTATAATCATCACTGAGGACTGGCCATTGCAACTGAGTCCCCAAATCAGAGGCAGACCCACAGTTTTGTGAGCAGATTGTCAAAGCATAAATAGTATTGACGTTAACTTTTTAAAATTTTCTTTGTTGTCTTAGTGCCTGAAAGTATATACTCAGGGTGGATATTTGAAATCTTTTCTTGCTGACTTTTTCTTAATTTCTTGACAAAGGACATCAAATCCTGTGGTGAAAAAATGTTGGGTTTTTTCCCCTCTATTAAGAAGTATATGCACCTTACCTAATGAGATCATGTCCTCTGAACAAATAATTATGTTCCTCAAAAATGGAATGTGAGTTGCCATACTGATGGTGACTTGTGAAAGTAGCAGCTTCTGGGGTATGAAGTTCGTACAAGAGTAAAAGTAATAATCAGTTCTGTAATGGAGCCATGACAGCAGATAGAAGGATGACAAGCCATATGTCTACACTCTCTCAAGGGAAATAAATAGAACCTGCATTATTTTGTTCAAACTGAATGAAGTAAAAAAATTCATAGGTTCTCCATTTTCCCTCTGCTGCCATTCATGACCTGCAACAATGAAAACAACTATGAGTGCAGGTGGTAGCTAAAAGTAGTTTTGTTTCTGCACCTGCCTGTGCATGCTTCCTGAATTTAATCTTTCAGGAACTTTATTTCTTAAAAAAATAATAGAATGTGAACACGACTATATTTTGTTTTCTGGGATTTCATGGGAGGCAAGATTTCCTTCTTGCATCTTGGTGGTTTAATCCATACTCTCCATTTTGTTATTCATTCAAAAGGAAGTGGTTAAAACTCTTGTGGAAAAAACTGTCACCACTCTCCTATAGCTGTCATCTGATGTGAAGAGCAGTCTATTGTGTCCTTTGCCGCAGACGGACATTTTCCACCAAAGCATAATGAAACAGCCTTATCCTCATTACAGCTAATGTCTGTCTAAGGCTTTCTACATTAAGACTAGACTTCTAGGTTTCCTGATATGACTTTTATCTTTGGGGTGCATGATGAGTCATGGGGCTACAGTTATGCTTCACCAGCTCCTAATGTTGAAAGGAATGAACATGTTTTCTTTGGGCAGACCCTAAATGGCTTTTTCATGGCAAATACAATCCAGCCACATCTGATGATTACTTTTACTGAGTCTAAACACAGTTATGTTGTAACCTACACTTTGGCTTAGGAGGCAGGGATCATTGTTTATGAACCCTGCGATTACATGGCATTTACCACAGATATCCTATTGCTGCTTGTAACTTACCATATGATTAAATAACCAACATTTATCATCAGTGTGAAGTGTGCATTGTATCATATGTCTTCCATAACGTAGAACAACATTGTAACTTAAGTCCTCCATTTTTTAGAAATTAGTTTTTGGTCTAGTTTAGTCTAAAGACATTTTCTGTTTAGTTCTTATGCCTCTTCCTCCAATAGTCATATTTTAGCTCATCATGTGATGGTCATAAAACTTACACAAAACATTTTCAATCTCAATCATTTATAGTTTCTTTCAGATCATGTTCCAATGCATACTGAATTTATGAAAGACGACCCAGTCTTTTGCAAATGTCTAAAAGACATGAACCATGTGTTTTCATGTGTATTTTTACTGAGGCACAGAAACATAAACCCTGGTTAATGTTTCTGTTAGTACATGCTCCCTGGTGTTATAAGGCACCCGCCTGGCAGGGCTAATGCTGTTGTAAAATAAAGTGCCCAGGCAATCCATCACAGCATGTGCAGCATTCCACTGATGAGTACACTTCAACCTGTTAAAAATGTGTTAAAAATCAGCCATGAGACTTGGCAGAACTATATTTACTAAAGGGCCTTGCAGAGATTGCACACATATCAGGTTCCTACTGATGGCTTTTTACGCCTATGACAAGCTGAACTCTGAACAGCACTGCTATGTGCCACCCACGGCCTAGCCGTGGCCTATTTCCTGACTCTAACTATAAGGAAAAGATGGAAAAGATGGGTTATCAGAGGTTTGAGGTCTTCAGATGGAAGGATCAATTCCCTTGTGCTGCTAAACCTCTGTGTGCACAACTCCAAAACAGGCTCAACCCTGCCTTTTCTTAAGGGGACACCCACATTTTAAAAATGTCTTGAAATTATACCAAAGATTTTTCCTTTTTTTTTTTATATCCATAAGAGAAATCATTTTACTCTTCCCTTTAGAGTGTTTATTCACACACACAAACACTATTTTAAAATAGAAACCATAAAGATGTTACTTTTACTTCAGTGTTTTTGTTCAAAGTTAAAGTTAGTATACTTCCCATGACAGAAACTTGTAATCATTTAGTTCAAACTAATATTGATTTTTTTTTTTTTTGTCATTTATTCTTTTTGCTCAGCTTATTAAAACCTTGGACTTGGGACTCTGATACAGCACAGGTCCTGCTCTAATAGGAAGATAAGGGAAAGCTTTTTCTGTAATTAAAAGAATTAATTTGAAGAGAGAGTGTAATTACCCAGCTCGACAGTGCAGATTTTCCTGACATCATTATAGGACTTTTGTTAAATTACTTACTTAGAGAGAAAGCTTCATCTTTTTGGATCTGGGTGAATATCTTTCTGTATTTACTGCACTGAGAAAGACATTTTGGTCTTCCCATTCCCATTATGTATTACAAAGTTGTGTATGACGAGGAAGGTAAAGACCATGAAGGTCTTTAGTATTGAAATTTTATAAAAACTGAAAGATCATAGAGGAACACTTTATATAGGCAATATTTCTCTTTATGAAAGGGAAATTTCCCTACCTGTTTGCAGAAGTTTTTTTGTGTGCTTTAAATTAGAGATCAATACAGTGCTTTCATGTAATGTAATTTGCTTTAATGTAAACTAATGTAGAGGAAAAGAGAGGAAAGCCAAGGGAATTACTGATGATACCAAAGCTAAGGTGATTTAATTCTCAGATTCTAAACACTGAGACTAATATATTCTAGTTTTTCCCCACTTAGATTTTTGCCTTTTCTCTGTTTAATTCTGCTCGTGTTGGTCTAAGACAGATGTTTTCATAGATTAGCTCCACAACTGAAGTGTAGCCCAAAATGATTGTGAGGTGACAAGTGGACAAAGGAGGGAAAGAATGGACAAGACCAAAATTGTCTCAGCTTCAGGATGCAGAGTGTGTGTTACAAATCTGGTGGAGTATTGTTGTCCCTGCCTCTTGTGTGCTCCTCACCCCCTGCACCACCTGCAGCCTGCCACCTTCGCTGCCTACACGACATTTGTCCACTTCACCAAGAGATAGACTGGCAAAAAGGTTTGGTTTGGGGTTTATTTACTTTTGACCCAGGGTAGAGGTTCCTCATTCAAAGCATTGTCTGCCATTAATTTGACTAAGATGAGAAATAAATTGGTGGTGAAATTTGATGAGTGGTGTATCTAGTCCTGGGCATTGGGCCGAAATGACAGAAAGGGACAGAGCTAGCTGCTTTATGCTTTGCAGTGGCTGCATTAGAGTCCTCTTGGGAGGGATGCAGAGTTGAACTAGAGAACAGGATAATATGCTTATATTCACACAACCTTTAACTGAGAAACACATATGAAGAAGAAGAACCTCTTTCAGAGCACACAAACATAGCTTGCCTCCCCTGAAGCCCAAGTTGCACTTGGAAATTTACCAGCTTCTATCTCACTGTTTTGAGCTGTACATTCACTGCTGAATAGTTCTGCTTGAGGCAAACCCATGCTGCCTCACCTCTCTGAATTCTGTGTCCAACACAAACAAATTTCATGGGAGAACAAGGCATCAGATAGCACGTAGTTGTGGCAGGATGTTGACAGTAGAGGAGCACAGAGCTGAATTCCCTTCTGAAAAGTTCCTGATAGAATAAAAACCATCTTCACTACATGCTATTTCAGTGTTATTTTTTTAGGTATATATGTGAAATGTAATTTAATGGTGTCTGAAACTTCTCTAATGTTGCATGTCAGTTTTTGCAGTCTTCCCTTCCATGCTGTGTGCTGTTGTTTTACATGAATGTGAATATTATATACATAGGATTAGCTTAAGTAGTTTGTGAAGGACTAATAGAAGCATGCAATAGCATTATACACTGAGTGTGGAATTAATCTCTACATAAAACCCCCAAAGTTGTATTTCAAATAACATTGATTTGTTGCAGTAGAAACCCAGACATGCACCAAACTGTCTTTCAGTTATGAATAAATTTTAAGCAGGCTTTTTAAAATATGAAAAAATTTATTTTTGTCTGCTGCAACCTTGTTGCTTCAAACTTCTATACAATGAATGACAACCCAGTTTTATGGCATTCAGCATTTTTCTAAACTCTACTTTTCTTTTCATTACTGAATTTTTTGAAACATTGGAGAATATGATTTCATCATAACCTGAAAGTCTTTCATTTTTTTGAAATGCCTGTGTATCATATAATTCAAATTGACTGTGATTTATGAGGTAAGGAATAACTTTAAAAGTTAGATGGAAGAAAAAGGAGAATAAGCAGAGCAAGCAGAAAAGCTTATGACAGTTATTTTTATTTGACTCCGTGGCAATACAGGAGGAGAGAGACAGCTGCAAAAGAAAAAAATTTGTATTGATATTACAACAGTTTGATTCAAACATGAATCCTGTTATAGTAAATGTCTCCAAACATTAAAAGACCATCCAAAACCCATCCAGTACCATCCCAACTTTTTTATTGATGACAAGAGCTGTTCAGGCATGAAGATGTTTTACCCAACCAGTAAATAGCAGAAATAGACTGCAAAATACCAGAAATAGACTGCAAAATTAGATTTCCCTCTAACAGCTATATTCAAGCCTCTTCCAAGGATTCAGCAGCGCCAAAGTTACTATAATGACACAGCTGCTAAGATATTTATCCCAACTGAGATAACCCTGCCATCAACCTCTTTTCTCTGGTTCCAGCCTGTCTAGGAACTGTGTTGGTCTTTGTTTGGCTGAAGCTGAGAGGCCCTTGGGAGCTATGGCATGGTGGTGTCTCACTGAGTAGATAACGTATTTCATGCTTCCGTCCAAGAATTTTCTCTAAGGAAGTATGCGAGTGATCGGAGAGGAGCAGACACAAGTCATTCAATTTTAAATAACATTTGGGTTTCTTTCTCCTGAAGTTGAGAGCATTGCAATTTAGAGTCATTAAAACTATGCGAACAGACACTTCAGTTGCAATTATATTTGCAAGTTCTTTGCAGTCCATCATTGTCATTACTTAAAAATCTTCTTGCTCCAATGTTCTACCTAGTGATATCCAACAGTGTCCTGACAAGGCATGTCTTGTGGTATGTCAGAAGAAAAACATGTACTGGAAGAGTTTCATGATACGTTGTCCCCTGAATTCCTTCATTGAGCTGAATAGGATATTAATCAGAATGCATTATATTCCATGAGATCACATACTTTTCACAAAAAGGGTGAGTAGCAGGGAAACTACAGCAAGCTGGAAAACTTACTGACATTTATTCAATGTCATGCATTGCACATTCTCAAATTTTCCAGATAATGCTTACTTTTAAGTGTTAACAAAGCAGCAAGAAAAATAATGGTGAAAAACTAATTTTCTGGCCTTTAAATATCTACATAAGATAACACAGATGTACAGAAAAGAGTAGGAGAATTGTGGGTAGCTTTTCTTTTTACCCTCACGCACAGACTCACAAGAAGACCTTGTAAGGTTATGCAATTAAAAAACACTGTTATGCTCATGCCTTCTGGGGTTTAGCTTTCAGATAGCCCACTTTTCAGGCCAAAAGAAGAAATGGGTTAGGCATTCAATCTAGTCAAGCAAAAGCAAAGCAAAAAAATTTGTATAATCTCTCTTTAATTCATTTTTCCCAGAAGGCTGGGAAAAAATCATAAAATAGCATGAGAGATTGGTTCATTTTACACTGATCTTGAAAGCTCATTAAGGTATTTAACTTTCATGGATTGTCTGAGGGATCTGGAGTTGCTGTTATCCTTTTGTTTAATTACACTGTAATCTTCAGTCAATTACAGTGATGATAACAGTCTTCTACAGACATAACAATAAATTAGCCATCTGGGGATAAATGACGTTACTTAAAGCTTACTTCACTGAAATATCAAAGAGAACTTAATATGTCTATATAGGACAAGGCGTGAAAGTAAATTGCATTATCTGTTTCTAGAATTCAGCATTCCAATGTATTTTAGGGGCTAATAGCATAACATATTCTTGAATTTGCTTCATAAAGAAATAGTTGGTAGAGAAATATGAGGAAAAGCACAGGGAAAGCACATTTCAGGATAGTTGAAAAAGACACAGTGCAAACTTTAATGGCTGTTTTACAAGCCTATGCAATGCTTTTCAGCTTCTCCAAATAAATACATGAGCAACACTAGTCCTGATGTTTTATTTCCCCATATCTTGCCATCTTTCCATTGGATGTAAATGTCTCTTGTGTAGTTTATTTCCAGAAACAAGAATAGATTCATCAGGTTTTTGTTGTTACTGCTGAAGAGGAGAAAAAGAATGCAAGATAAAAATGTGGTATGTGAAAAAGTGAGATGTAAAACAAGAAACATCCTGAAAATAAAATGCAAGTCAAAATTCTCAGCACCATTTATCAAAACACTTATAAAAAAATCCTGCTTCACCCTGGACTTTCAACCAAAGAGAAAACTTGCAACTCTGGATCAATCAATTATAAATTTTATGTGCTCTTTATGAAAGCAATGGCATGGATATTTGAAGGTATAATTTCACATCACCTTATTTCACTCCTGTTATTTAGCACGAGCAGACACAAAGGTCTTCTTCTCTCTCATTTTCTTTTTTCCAGAACATTTTTTCCTTTTTAGAAGACAAAAGGTATTATATAGTGTGAGTAACCTGACCTGGGCAAGAGCAGACAATTACTGAGGGTAAGACTGGTACATTAAGTGCTGTTTCAGCTGTAACTTTCCACCTATCTTCTACTAGAAAATCACTAAAGTAAAAATAAGTAATTTTTAAAAACTCTTAACAAAATAAAAGAAATTCCAGTAATTCATGTAAATAATGTTATTTTTGCATACTAGGTTAAATATGACATAAGTGATATATAAAACAATCAAAATATTAGTTAAAGTTTTAGGTTGTATTAGGGGTCGTGGTAATGTTTAGGTAGTGGGGTGACTACCTCTATAGAAGCAGATGAGGGGCTGGCCCTTACCAGACAGAGACAGGTCCACTGCAGGGGACAGCTGAGCCCATGAACCACCCTGGTGGCACCTCTAGGGGAACTTATTTAAGAAAGGGTAAAAAATGTTGCGCCTCAATGTCAGGAGTGAGGCAGAAAGCATGAGAAAAAACACTGTGAATGCCAAAGAGAGAAAAGAAGAGGAAGAAGTTGTCCAGGCACCAAATTATCTGTGGAGGAGACTAGGCTGGAGCAGGTATTTCTTTGCAGACCATGGAAGAGCCACACTGAAGCAGATATCCACACAGTGGAGAGGTGGAAATGTCCTGGAGGAACCATGGCCTGTGGAGGACTCTCACAGGGGCAGGTTTATCCTAAAGGACTGCAGCCCATGCAAAAGATCTACAGTGGAATAGGAAAAAAATGGGAGGACAAAGGAGTGACACAGATGAAGTGTTACGAACTGACCACAAGTCACATTCTCCAACCCCCTGCACTGCTCAGCAGGGAAGAGGAGGTAGAGGAGTTGAGAAAAAAGGAGTGGCACTAACCAAGCCTGGGAAAAAGGGAGGGGTGGAGGGAAGGTGTTTTAATCTGTCTTTCTTTCCCACTACACAAATCTAATTTATCTGGCAGCGAATTAAATTAACTTTGCCCAAGTCAATTCTTTCTTGCCCATGACAGCAACTGGCAAGTGTTTTCTCTGTTTATGTCTGGATACACACATTTTTTCAATTTATTTAGTCCCCTTATCCTGTTGAGGAAGGGCTGTGAGAAAGCAGCTGGGTGGACATGGGGCAGATGGCATAAGTCAACCCATCACAGGGAGAGAAAAGGGTTTATCTTACAAGTTAGTTATCAGCTATCTTAGAAGACACTTATCAACCTAGATCTTTCTTTTTTTGTTGTTGTTGTCTGCATATCCCATATCCTACCCTCTCTTGAGACACAATTGCAGTTTCAAAAGACTCATTGCCTGTGCTGCCTTGAAACTATATTTTGTTATTCTGTTGGCAAACATTGTCAAAAAACTTTCTAAGTGATACTGAGTTTGTGTACAGCTAAGAAAATAAAAAAGGAAGTCACAGAAATCTCATGTATGGAGTGTTGTAACCTTGTAGATTAGATTTTCTTTGAAAATTTAATATGTTAGCATGCAACAGATAAGAAGCGTATTTTGGAATGGGTAAATTCAGACATAAAATGCATTTTTAAATCAAGTCAGGGTCCTACATTGAGTGGGACTGTGCTTTCATGCTTAGGTGGTTTGTTTGTGTGAATGTAAATTTGTACACTGTGAGAACTAGAAGTAGACTCTTCCTGATTTACAAGTGATTTTAGTATTGGTTCAGCCTTAGTTTCAGTTAAATTTATATGTACATATTAAACTTACAAAATGCTGAGCACTTTTCCCTATTTGTCTTCATTCCAGTATTTAGGAGCATATTATGCTTCTAGGTATAGCATAGAGAGAGTTTTGGAAAAGAGCTCTACCAATGCCTCCCACAAAGGAGAGATTAAGTGGTTCAGGAAATTGGAGGTCTGAAAAATTCTTCCTTGACTAAATGAACCAACCATGAGCATTTAGCATTGTCAGAAAACTAGGTCACAGATAACATAAGCCAATTTTCTGTGGAATTCCATTCCAGAATAAGTTAATTTTACATTTGCTCCTCTTTTTAAGTCATAGTTGCAATGACGAAATGTCCATGGTCAACAGTGGCTTCATCTTTTGAATCTCTGGGATGATTTGAAATGACTTTGTGTTTCTTTTCAAGTTGTTCCAATGCATGCCTGGAGTTCTCATTAGAATGATCTTCATGCAAGGCCTGCCTGCTTCCCAGTTATCATCCACCTCCTGCTTTCCATTTTTGTCTGTAGTAGAGCTGCATCCAGCAAACACTTTGAAATACGCTTTGTGGTTACTAATTACTTGGGCTGATTTACTTAGTTATGTGTTCCAGCACAATTAAGTCCTTTCTTTTCCTATTGTATCTGCCTCATTATTAGTTACAAGGGTGACATTTATACTGTAAATGGCACGAAAGCATGAAAGGGAAACTGTGTAAGTGCAGGATCATTGTGCAAGGGATGAATAAGTAGTGAACTGTTAAGGCTAATTATAATGTACGAATATGGATTCAAAGGTTTTGTTTGTATTGTCTTCAAAATACTTTTGAGGAATGGTTTCAAGGTTATAGAGCTACTCACAACTGTGTTGAAATATGTGTGCGCATGTCCACAGGGATAATAAGCAGCACATAATGTGAAATATACTTCTGTGAAATAATACGTATTAAAAATGTCTAAATAAGCAGAAGGGATTATTTATCAAGTGAATGACATTTTAGAAGCAAACAATAATAAGCAGGAAGTAGTGAAAATGCCTTTCAGGGACTATACTTTGACAAGGTAGTTGGCTATCCTAAAATAAGTAATAGAGTAAAATTAGCCAGACTTGTATATTCTGAAAACTCACATTTATAAATGACTTGTAAATATGTGTGGGCAGTTTCTCTTTTCAAACTAATGTTCCTCTCTCCCTATCAATTGCCAAAAGAGAAAAGTGGTATTTAGATATTCAAGTGGAGGAATCTGCCCTCCAATCTCCCCTTCTGCCCACTAGAGAAAAAAAAAAAGTTTTAATTTAATCCTAAGAATTAATTTAGTAGTTAGGGAGTTCCCAGATATTAAAATACTATATCTTTTGAATACATAGATATGTTTTAAATGAAGAAAAAACAGCTCAATTTCTAGGTCACCCCTTTGTCAGATGCCAAATCTTTGCAACTTAATCTTTTGTTTTATTTTCCCCACACCTGACTTTTTCTTAGGTCTCCTATCACCACCACATGAGTTGACTTCACAGAACATGATGTTAACTATAAGCAGCCATGCAGGAGAATTACTCCAGAGAACCACCTTGTTTGTTTATCTGTTTGCTTATAACATCTTATGACTTCTAGAACTAGTTCCATGAGCAGCTGTCAAGCATTTAAATACATATTTCAGGAGAATATAGGAGTAGAAGGATGCCTAAAGCACTCCAGAAACTTATTTTTCCATGCACTCAGAGATTTCCTATATCATAACAAATCTGTTAATGAACCCTCTCATCTCACAATGGTTAGGATGGAGATATTGTTAAGAAAATGAGGTTGCACACTAATAGTTTTTAATACTATACATTAACGGCAGTTTTGATCAGGTTTTTATTTGGTTCTGGAATTTTACAATCATGTTTTAGAGTTAGATTTATAGGTTTCTTCATCACTGTTGTATTGCCATGATACTGAATGTAAGAAGAAAGGAACTCTTGGGCTTGGGAGTGAAAGGTGTTGTTGAGGAAGAGAGATTCTCAATATGATTGAAGATGGAAAAGGAAACATAAGCTAGCATAAATAGTGTTGAAAATAATACTATAATTTGCAAGTAAAGAATTATATTTCTTTGATATGTCTTTCTAATAATATTTTTCATGTTAGAAAATTTCCAGCTATAATTTTGTTTTGTTGTTGAGATGTTTGCTGTTGGAATATGCTTCACTGAACCAATAGAAGTAGAAAAAGCAAAAACATCATCAGGTACCATCTGGTAAACACTTTAGGAGGAGAGGTAATATGCAAACCTCATTTTTGAAGATCTGCCTGTAGCTCAAATCAACTTAAAGGCGAGGGGTAACAAAAAGACTGATTCTAGGGCGATGGGAGTTTTTAAGTCAAGCTTTGGTCTGGGGCACTTAAAATAATTAGTTCCATTAGCCAGTTGAAGTGGAGTTGGCAAACGTAAACAACGCGGGCTTATTTGTAGATTATTCATTGTTTAAAATGGAAGAAGGTTCTTGCCGTTAAAATACACTGATTTTTGCTTTGAAGAAAACTGCAGGATTACTGTATTCACCATAGATGACTGGTCTTCTTTCAAATGAAGGAGTCCAATTCCAAACGAGTAAGAGGTTTTGAATGAACACTTCAGATGAAAGAAGCCTAATATTGATCTGAGGACTACGGTCAATTCAGGGCTGAATAGGGCAGACTCGTGAGACCTGACACAGCAGAGAATGTAGAAATGTCACTTGCCTTATAATCCTGAAAAAGTCCTATCTGTTCCATTCTTCATCTGACTATTTTTTTTTTATATTAAAGGTTGTCACCTCTTGTCTGAAATAGTCCCTTACTCTGTGTCTCTAGAAATATGAAAAAGGGTTAGACTAAGTTTTAAAAAGGTCACAAAGAGCATAAACAAAACAAACTGCAGATTTTTGGAAAGGATGGAAGAAAGCACTATGGAATATGCCTAGTGGTAAATGGCTTATTTTCATAGTGCCACATACTTGCATTTTGCCCTTAACTGGAGTTATTCTTCCTTGAGTTTTCACTGGTTTTACTTCTCTACAAAAACTTCTTGAACTATTTGTTCCATTATTCATTTTGGATCTTGTTTTTCTGGCAGCCATCACAGGTGTTTTTCTGAAATTTTAGCTCTTATATAATTCACTATAAAATTTGTGGTGGGATTAATTTCTCTCAGATGACCCTTTAATGCTCTGTCAATGCCTAACTCAACCTGCCATTCTATTAAATCTTTTCAGAATTTACTGAAATGGTCTCTTTTTTTTTTTTTTTTTATTGTAGGTTTCATATATACTGGAGAAGTTGTGCATCGAATGCTAACAGCTACTCAATATATTGCACCCTTAATGGCAAATTTTGACCCCAGTGTGTCAAGAAATTCAACAGTCAGATACTTTGATAATGGTATGTAGAACTCCTTGATAAATAAATATGTCTGTATCCCTTGGCTCTTCTTATTTTCCTACATAACTATTTTTGAAGGAAACAGTGGGGATTTTTAAAATTTTTTTGTTCTTTTTTTTAAATTTAGAGGCTGTATAAAGCATGTGACTAGACATCTGTAAGCAATTATTAATTTAGAACACAGTAAAGAGTCATGAATGCCTTTTCTTTATCAAGAAGGTATCTTCTGTATGTTGAGGCACATAAACTCAAAGTAGCAATGAATTTTATCAGTTTTAAAAGGAAAAATCTATCTTATACAACAGTGTAAATTCCTGTTAATTCAGAATATATATAGTGAATACCATCTGCCCACTACCTAAAATGAAAACAGCATTTGTGGAGTCCAGTAGCAAGAATACACAGAAGCAGGGCAGGGATAAGGTTAATAAACCTGTCAATGACTAAGTGTTCATGGAGTTCCAGAATTGGAATCCAATACACTCATCTACACCAAGACTTCTCAACAGTTCCTTGTAAAAAAGATTGAAAGGGGAAAAGGCAAACTGCAGTGTTGTACTTGAAACTCTGTGAGAAGTTTCAAAGCCCTTGAATGTGTGGATATTTTTCTCTTGAAGTCGGTTATAATCAATATTTTAGAAACATAGCCTATGTGGATAAAAGGCATCTGGTGCCTTACCTCAGACCTTTAGTGATCAACTACAGTGGAAGTTAAAACTTGAAGAGTTTAGTATCGTGACTTAATATAATGAGATCCATGACTCCTAAATCATCCTGGGTACACCTGTGCCATTCTATGTATGTTTATTTATAGTGAATTTAAGCAAAAATTTCCAGCATGTTCAAAAACATTTCATATTTCCAATGTTATTTCTTATTCTTTAGATCAATTATCAAAATGTATTCTACAGCTTTTACGCCTAGTCACAACTTTTCCTTACAATCTAGTCATTGCAGTGTTTGTTTGTTAAAAATCCCATAAAATACTTACATGAGAAAATCCTACTCCTTGCATGAATAATTTTGAAACAGAAAAAGATATAATTTTCACTTTGTAAATTATTTAACATTATAGCCAGAGATTTGTCATCTTTACTTGAAGACTCTGAGGATTCTGGAGAAGATGTTGCTAATTCTCATTATAGTCCTGACCTCCAGCCTTCACACCAGCTGTATCAGGCTGTTTCACATGGCTTTCATGACAAGGTTGAACAGTTCTTTGAGATTTTGGATTCCTTTTCATGTGTAATACATCATCTTTTGAGCTCCATGGGCTTTAGGACAAAGAATTTTCCATCTTAACACAAGTAAAAAGGAACTGAGAAGATTGTATCTTCAGCACCTTATTTCTTACTCATCCGTGCTTTGTCCCCGTGAGTCAGTGGTCTGCCAGAAAGCAGCATCTGTAGTGGGCAAGCACAGAGTGTGGGGATCCATTAAAGTCTCAATGATGAAGGCAACTGCAAGGAACTTAGGTACACAAAAATCTACATAAAATCCCCTGGAATGAGACAACAGTTTGGGTGGCAGCTGATTTCCATTTTAGCTTGGGGTTCTGAGCTGCACATAGATCTGAAGTACTCAGTGACTGACCGGAATAAATTCTGGCTAATTTTGCTCTAATAATTTTAGGAGCTAATTAACATTTAAAATAAAATTTAATACAATCAAATAAATATTCGGAAAGTAGTTAATGAATGTGGTCACAAAGGAAAAAATGGACAATTTGTGCACTGTGTGCACAATTAATGAGTATCTAGTATATAGAAAGATGCAAGGGACAGTAATGTGTTGGACTAGGTGCTGTGTGGACCCAAAATTTGCATGCTCATAGTTTCATGACTGCCACTGTCAAGATGGGTTCATGACAGTTACAGCACAGGTCTGTAACAAAGGGTTTTTCAAGGATATGTCAAAAATATATTGAGCAGAATATGTACTGTGTCGTGAACATTCTAGGAAGAAAGGAAATTAAAGTGTGAATCAAAGCACATAACTCCTGTTACTGCCAAAAAGAGAAGGTTTTGAGAAAGGCATATAAAGATGAAAATGTTATTTTCAGTAAACACAGTTTTGGTGATAAGTGTCTCAACATCTGTAAAACATGCTCACAGGGTATGCAAGTTGTTTGAGGAATATTTTTAGTGTGGTAAGTGGATATTCAGCCAGTGAACTCCCATGAATATTAACAAGGCTCTTGCAACTAAATCTCTGCATACCAGACTCAATATTTACCCCATCTGTGAATTCTTAGTGAGTTTGGTTTCAACTGCATTTATTTATTGCCAACACCTAATATTTTTCAATTTGCAGAACATCAGCAAGGGCTTGTAACATTCATTAAAAAAAATAATGCTATTTAATTAATGCATAGTTAATGGAAGAATCTGAATTATTGAAATAATAACTTTTACTAAGTAGGGAGTGCTATTAGCACTTCACATTTCAAAGTCATCAGGATTTATGTATTTCACGTGAAGAAAGCCACTGCAGAGAAGTGGTAATGGCAGCACACCTGAGCTGCTGCGTCCTGCCTTTAGTGGTTGTTGATTTCTTGTGCAATTTCAAACAAGTTACTTGACCACTCTTGCTTTAGCAGTAGTTAAGGTGCTTGTGTGGCACTGTGGTGCCTACATTTAAGAGGATTTCAGCTGCAACTTCTGTTTGTAATATCTTTGACATTTCAAGGCATGGAGCTGAAAGTTGCTAAGAGACAAATCACTATTCTTGTTTCAAGTAACTGCAGTTAAGTACTTTTCCTACAGTCAGTTAATATATTTCTCACATTTTTTTCTTCCTTTTGCCTCTCTACCCCCACTCTGGGGTTCACAGGCACAGCACTAGTTGTCCAGTGGGACCATGTACATCTGCAGGATAATTACAACCTGGGGAGTTTCACTTTTCAGGCCACCCTTCTCAATGATGGGCGTATCATTTTCGGCTACAAAGAAGTAAGTTGGGTCTGAGAATTGTCATTTAAGTGGACAAATTCCTTTGTACATATCAGGTATTTCCCTACAATTTTTTGGGGGGGAAGATATTTGAAAGATCAGTTATACAAGATCATTTCATTATGGTGCTTATAAGTTCATTATTTTGATGAAAATTATATTCTATTGTAAAAATGATGTTCATATAATGGACTTAAAAACCATCAAGATGACACAAATGTGCTAATCCTGGATTTTAGCTGGGCTTTTTTGGGTGATTGTGAGTGTTAAGTGTTTAGTAAATTCCTGGGTTTTTAGTAAATTTCCCTTGGGTTTTGAAAGATAGGATCTAATTTTTTCAATTAGTTTACCCAGTTTTGACCTGTTTCAAAATACTGTAGAATCAATGGCTATTGTTGAAAGGTCACCTTTTTTCTGCAGCTGTCGTTTTTTGGCAACTCGCATATTTCAAAGTTCATATATTTGAAACAAGAAATAACTGGTTTGTATTGCTAACTCTGAGGTTTTCCATCTGTTTGGTGATAAAAGGGCTTAGATTGAGGCCATTTGGTTTGCCTTCATAGCACCAATATGTCATCTTCAATGGGCTCTTGTGCATTCTCCAAGTGTTGCAGAATTCCAGTTGTTGCTTTGAGTGATTTTTTTTTTCTGGAGTTGCTAGAGCTCTGGAAGCTATAGCCTACTTGAATTGCAGTGCTTTTGACAAGAAACTTTGGAGCAGGTGATCCTTGAGGTCCCCTTACTGGTATTCTATGATTCTGTGATTCATGCAAAAAAGAATCAGAAAGTAGACAAGCTTAAATCTCTAGGGACAAAATAATTTCTTCTTTTTGTTTGTTTTTATTTTTGTTTGGTTTGGGGGGGTTGTTTTGGTTTTTTTTGTTATTTTAATCTGTTTGGCATGCAAACTGTGACTTTCTCCTCAAGATGCAAGTCTCAGTTATCCTCCTTACGGTAAAAAGCTGTAATCAGTGATACAACCAATTGTCCAGACTTGGAGAAATCTCTTTTCTCTTCTCTGTCTGCTATAAAACACTTGTGAGCCTTCAGGCTCATTTTTCATGCCTGTGTTGTAGCTATGCACCTTTAATGAAGCAGAAATAATAAAACTCCTCTGCCCTTCACCAGAAAGCTAGACAGGATCTGAGTTTTTCTACTAGGAGCAGTCATACCTTCACTTAAGATAGATGTCTTTGCAGCTTGGAAAAGGATTGCTGCAAGATGTTCTTACTGGATCAATACTGTAAAAACAAGAAACTTCTGGTATGCCCACATACCTGACTTTCCTTGTCATAAAATAAAAGACACTCTGATGCAAGGTCTGCTTAGGGTTTTTTTCTGAATGTTAGGTACAGGTTACAGTCTTTGTCTATGAAAATGCAGTTTATTTGCATTTTGAATCCAACTTCATGTAAGCTTTACTCCTCTTAGTACAATGGAGCTCCATTGTACTTGATCAAAGGAGTGAGCACTTAAATCTTTGGTTATCTCCTGTTGTTGAAACCTTTTTAAAGAAAAGCAAAAGCTTCTAAAGACTGCAGAAAATTTCCTGCCTTCAAGACCCAGAGAGGTGCAGAGGGACACTAGTTGTAAGATAATTTGTCAAGAACTGTGCATGCATTCTGACATTAAAATAGTGACATTTTCAGGAGACTTCTATTCCTGGTTATGAGGTGTGCTGCACTCCCTGTTACTGTCCAGGCCTGTGCAAAATGGATCTAATATGGGTGATAGAAGTTGCTTCTCTAAATTGAAAGTATCTTGTGTACATTTTGTACAAAAGCAAATGATGATGCAGAGTGTCAGATAGTGGAAAACATTATTCATTTAGGAAGACAGGAGTAAATGGGACACTCCTTTACCACTAAGGGGTTCCTAGAATTGCAGGCAAGTATGAAATCTAATCCATGGATAGACAATTTCTGAGCTATAATGCACAGGGTGCTTGTTCTCATTACATTACTGGAAGCTTCCTCCAAAACCACATTGCTTTTGTGGGTAGGAGTTATTAATGCTCTCTTCATTAATCTTGAGACAGAAAACTGGAAATTGCAAATGGAATAATGTGCTTTTTTGCTACTGCTGAATCACTGAACTCATCCCCTCTCATGAGTTATTCCTGTCCTGAATGGAATTACCAAACATTACTTTAGAGATGTTGCACATAACTAAGGAAAGAGGCTTTTTAAAGTGGTAACAGTAATGTACTAATGATCTGTAAATCTTTTGACAAAAGATTTTTCTAAATATTTTGGGAAGTTACAACTAGTATATTCCATCAGAATTACTTGGGGAATGGACTTTGAGGCTGAGATTTCCCAACAACTACACTCCTTATTTGCAGCCTTTACTCCATTACCACTAACTCAGCTTTTCACCTAAATGAGGAAAAATAAACAAAATTACCAATCACTGATCAGACACAAGTTGTCTGAAAAGAACAAACATGACACTTATCATTTTAAACTTGGTTCTAGTGCTTATAAGTCTGGCTAGGAATTTATTTACTTTCCAGTGCTGCATGCATTGCTTTCTGAGGAAGTCCTGCCTTCTGAAGCCATTTCTCTTGGTACTGAGTCACATTGTCAGGTGCCCCATCTGTTGCAATCCGGTTTAACCCCGGAAAAGCAAAGAAAACTAAGTCTCTGTGTATAAACCAGAAAGAATTTAGAAGGTTCAAAATATTCCCAAAAGTGAGATTAAAACCAAATGAGGTTCGATGTTGCCAAAAAATGTATATGTTTTATTTAATAGTAAAAGAGGTAAAGAGAAAGAAAAAGAAAGAGAGAAAGAGATAGAAAAGGAAGTGTGTGGGGGAGCTGGGGGGACAGGGAGAGAGTGACAGGGGTTGGGTGGAAGCATATCACCCATCCGAGGGTCCCAGTGACATCTCACTGCTCCCCTCCATCCGGTCTCCTGGTGGTGAGGATCCCCCATCGCCACCGCCATGGCACGCCGCTGCCACGCCGCCACGATCCATGGAGTATAAAATCCCGTGGGTCAATATACGCTTTGGGCCAGGTGGGAATGCCCACGTGCCTCCCTTGCAGGGGCCAGTTTGACCCTGTGCCTTGCAACACTGAGGGTCTGTTGCATCATCTCTGGTGCAGGGTCTGGGGACCCCTTTGGGGGGCCCTTTGATGGGCCATGTCTCCCCTTCTGCTGTGGACAAGCTTTTCCCCGGGAGAAGGGCCCCTCAGCCGGGCTGCTCTGCACATCGGAGGATGGGCAGTCACTGCCTCTAATCAGGGGCTTTTGCAACACACACCCAAAGCCTCTCTTCCCCCACCCTTTAGTGCGAGGGTCTGTGCAGCCCTGGCAGCTGATAGCCCTGGGGCTGGCATCTCCACCCCGAGGGTGCTAAGCTTGTGCTCTGTGAATGTCCCCAGTCCTGAGCTCTTACTTTATCTTAACCTCCATCAGCGAATAGTCCAGGGCCTCTCTCTGAAGGCCTGTTCAGGGTGTGGTGGTATTCTTTGCAGCTTTTGTAACACGGTGCTGGAAGTCCTTCATTACAATGTTTAAGTCATAAACTATAACATTTCAGTCTCTGGCACCATCAACTCCAGTAAGATTACTTGTGTAACTGCTCACTAGCATGACTAAAAGTTGTACAAGATTTCTACTGTCTTTTTGGTGCCATTTTTTTTTAGCATCACAGTTCATCAGAAATGACAGTGATGTATGGCAAATCTGAGAGGTCTTCATGGCATTGTCATTGAAAGTCTCCAAGCTGAAGCACCATGTAAGAAATTACAGCAAACAGGTTGCCAGTAGCTTCATAAAGCATCCCACAGGGGCTCTGTATTAATGACACCAGGTGTTCATCTAGAAGAGTCTGCCTTTAAAATAACTGTGATTATACATTTATAGCAGATATAACTAGGGACTTTTTATGTCTAACGCACTTCAGTGAATTTTACCTGTTATTTCATATTTATTCAAACAATTTGAATCCCTTTTTCACATCCTTCCTGCTCCCACATCAGGTTTGCTACCTCATAAAGCTGGTGTTGACCACCAAGACAGGATCCCGGCAGAGGTTTACTGAATACCAAAGGACTTGCTCTGTCCAATCATCTGCATTCTGTTGTTTTCACCAATAGGAAGCACCCTGAAATTTCAAATTTTTATCCAAACTTAAAAAAAAAAATTGAGAAAAGGATCTGAACCATCCGAAAAGAGAAATACGGAGAGGTCAGAATATCTTTCAGAAGAGTTAATTGTTAGGAGAAGGAGCTGTACAGTCAAGTTTTCAAAATGTGAAAAGAATCTGAAATATAACAATGTCCTATAGCAAGCAAAATATTTATTTTTTAACAGTATACTTTGTTTACAGTGCATGCACCTTCCATTTAAAATATCACTTTGCTTATACCTACTCTTAATATTGTGGCAGATGGTTGATATGTCAGGAAACCTCAGCTGGCATGAAAATTTTACTGGTGTACCTCTACTACATATGAAATACATTACAGTGCAAACTAACCAGCAGAACATAGGAATAAAGAAGAATTTTGGCAAAGGCATACATTTTATGTAATAGTAGTGAATACTCATTTCTTATGTTCAAAATTTCACCAAGGTTCAGTTCTCAAGAGTTTCACTTCTTATTAAAGAAAGTTACTATTCCTTATGGTCTTTTCCCATTAATGCTTAGATTTAATGTTCCTTAGTGTAATATTTGGTTTCTTTTTTCCATGATTAATACAGATCAAATTAGGCAAAAGTACCATAGGCCTTGTTAATTGTTTAGGCTATTTTTCTTAATTTCATTGACAAAGGCTTTCTTTGTTCATTTAAATAGTAATGACTCTCTATTTATGTAGTCATCCAGAAACCATTATTAAAGTTAAAATATTTGCTCAAAATTGCCCAATATGTGAATTTGGAAAATAATTCTAAAAGAGGCTTGTAATAGAATGAATTTCTATTCTGAAAGTAGACAAAATTGCATGAAAAAGATTAAGTGCTAGCACTTAGATAAGATTGATGCCCCTGCTAGGCGCAAAGGGAAATACTCTGTTTTCAGTAACAAGAATTCAAACCTTGCCATTGTTTCCTGAAAATGAAAAACAAAATTTAAAAAAAAAGCCCCCCCCAAAAAAACCAAAAAAAAAAGGAAAAAAACAAACAAACAATCCTCAAACGAACAATAACCAAGAAAAAACCCAAAAAAACAACCAAACAAAAAACCCCATAATCTGAATGGGTATTCTGCCTGCATTATACATGTTTGGCATTTCTTTTCCTCTTTTATTGTTATCAAAAATATGAACATGGAAATGATCTTTGATTTTTGAGGTGGTTAGTTTATGGAATTTAAAACTCCTGATTAATTTTCATGCAGTTTAGCCTGTGGACTAATTAATTAGTACTTAGGAAACTGGCAATGAAAACCCTATATAAACAGTATTATTGTGTTCCTAATTATTATTTTGCAAAATGCTCTGGCTCTTATCTTTGACTCAGTTTTGAAGTGGGCAGTAAATGCATCCTGCTCACCACCTCCTTCAGAAGAAGGTTAGAGGCCGTGATTTAATTCTTTTTTGAAGAATAACATTGTGATATGACCTCACAGTTGAAAAGAATAAAATCTGGGAAGTCTGATGAAAAATAATGTCTAGATTACAGATCCCAATGATACATAGAATTCAGCATAAATACTAAATACCCTTCTCCTTACTGTTGAAGTATGTAATCCAAAATATAGACATTAATGGACTCAATGCTAGTGTGGGAAATTTATTCATAAACTGGTGACTTGTACAACAACACAAAAGATCACATTGTCTGTGGTAGAACTAACAGAGGGTTTAGAATTATTCTAGCTAAAAGCCATTCTCTGAAGGCAATCCCATAAAACCCTTGCCAACCATTAGCAATCACATGCTCCTAGCTCTCTGCTCCACTATTTAACATGTCAGCCTGCTGTGACATATCTTGCCATTCAGGTGAGAAATCCAGAACAGCAGCTGTTTGCTTGCTACCTATGTTTTGCTGTAATTTTCCATAAATTATTTTAATATTTACTACAAGCCTTCTGTCAAAAGGGAGTGTTTCCTAATCAGCCAGCATATGGTAAAAGTTCATTTTATCTTGATATCTCATGCAAAAGATTTCACCTGTAATATGGCACTCAGTACACACATTACCAATTTCTTTCTCCCCACCTTAAAAATTACTACATGTTTTTGTAAATACAGGTATAATGACACTGTAGTTTTTCAGGAGAATAAGAGTGTTCCTGGGTTGTGGATTGCCTTCTACTTTGACTGCATTTCTGACTGTATGATTGTTTCACTCAGGCTGCCCTTCAGTTTGAAGAGCCAACTATACTAATTTCTTTTTTTTTTTTTGAGCTTACAGAAGCTCTTGCTTCTAAGCCCTGTTTCTAAAACATGTATCCAAACTTTTGGCTGCTTCTTCTGTTAGACTGGACCCTACTACTTTCTTATTTGTTTTAGAAAAGATTCTACAAGTTCGTTACTCTCACTAGAATGTCCACAGGAGTGTGGACACCTGCAGGGGTTTCGGTAAAATCCATTGTTACTTCTGCTTCAAATTTTTCTAATTTCCCCTGAAGTTTTTTTTAATATTTTCTGTTCAACTTGGCTGCTGCATCCTGGTTTAGTACCAGATATTGAGTCATTCATAATTTTATTAAATTTCAAGGTCTGAACCAGGTTGTAATGAAAATGATTTTTTTTAAAGAAAGAAAAAAGCAAAAACCAAACAAACAAAAAAACAAAAAACCCCAAAACTGCCATTTGTGGTATTAGTACTGCAAGAACCCATCCCTCCTTCCCAGAAACAAAACAAAAACAAACAAAACAGGAAAAAAATATAAATTAGTTTCTTGTTTTCATAATTTTTGAGGGAAAGATGCAATTTATTCAATAATTCAAAAATTCACAATAAACGTGAAAAGGCACTAGACTAAAACGAAAGGAGTCTTGTTCAAGAAAACCTGAGTGCAACTTCTCCTGATTTACAGTCACATGATACAAATGAGTATAATCCTTTTCATGCATCAGACACAATTTATGCCTTAAGATGACAATTTTGTCAGTGTATTTTGTCACACACCTACTAATGCCAATTCCAAATACACTTTGTATCCTTTCTTTATCTGCTGTTTCCTCTCTAACTTTGAAAGAAAGTCATTGCATACTCCTCACCAGTGCTTTCTCTAACTTAACTTTCAATAGTTGGTCTAGAGTATCCTCCTCAAAATCCTTTAAGACAGTTTCTTTGATAGTTAATGTTTTTCTTTCCAGTATTCTGAGACTATGAATAATTCCCTTATTTTGTTTAAGCTTTCATGCTGCAGAAAATTTATAGACTTATTTCTGAACTTAGTGAGTCTTTTATTTTGAAAAATTTGAAAATATGGCTTTTGGCCTTCTTCTGTCATACTCTCCAATAACTGCATCAGAGCTCAGCTGATATAAGCCAAATTTAAGCTGATGTATTGCTAGCAGTATTTCAAAGCCAGTTCTCTTTTTCATGTCAGTTTGACGATGTGCCACAAGCCTTTTTTATACCACACCAGATCATGTGCGCAAGAACCCCTAAAAAAACAGTCACTAAATTAAATAAAAGGAATGGAAATTTATGACAATGTTTAATTCACTGGAACTTACTTTTTCTGTTAGTGTTTTCAAAGTTAGCTTTTATTAAACAGTTACCATGTAATTGGGAAAAAGCATAGCTAAAAGGTATTTTGGGAACAAGGAGAACTACTGATGCTTAACTCAAATACCAGAAATCATGCCATTAACTGTCACATAGACAGAACTGAATCCTCAGTTGCTGGATGTGTAACCAGCTTTTTACTTCAGCATTTTTCTGCTATGTGAAAAATACTGGCCAACAGTATAATATTGGTAGTTTTACACGGGTAAAGCCAGAGCAAGCTATTGGGTTAGCTAAACTAAGACCTTGTATCTCAAGTTTCTTACACCTGATCCAGTTACATCTGTCTTCAGCCTAGAAATTTCTGGTTAACTGAAGGGCAGCTTTGAAAAATAAGATATCCAGCTGTGATCTGAAAGCAGCAACTGGCAGAAAGTCATAATTGCTCGTAGAAACCTGTGGCTTATTCTACTCCAAAGGTACATGCCTGAAGTTTCCAACTTCTGGTTATATCTTTCGGTGCTAGAATAAAAGACCCTTTAGCCTTTGAGTAGCTTCTCCTTGTTGTAGTACTTGTTTGTGGTAATCTAACCAGCTTTCCATTGAGAAGTCAAATGCATAGAACACTTTAACACTTTTGTTAACGGCATTTGAGAACTGGAGAAGTTTACAAAATATTTTTATGGCACTTTTATTCTTCCTTCTAATTTTTCAGCATCTTTTTAAGAAATAATATCTTCTCAAAATCTGTGTAATGTATCAGCAATGATCTAATTTTCAGGTGCAAGTAAAATGCTCACCCCACGTCTAGGCTATATTTCCCTGTTTGTGTAACCAAATATCATGTCAATTAAGTTTTCTTGCTGAGATATCCCTTCCGACTGCTGGAGTTGCTCATGCCCTACAATACTGAGATTCCTTCCACAACTGCTGCTTTCTGTACCACGGTCCACAAACTCTACCTTGCGCTTTTTTGTCTGCATTATATCTGCATATTTTGCAATGCCTAACCCTGCTAATTGATCCAGGCATTTCATTATTTTTACTCTGCTAGTGCCATCTGGAGAATTGCTAGGCAGTAAATTTATATTTCCTTCTCAGTCTTGGGTAGAACTTTTGGATGCTGTAAAGACACACTTGCAGTCTGAGCTGCTCCTTTAGTGATGGCTGCTGTTTGTGATCAGTCAATCTAGTTAATTATATTAATATTGCAGAAATGCTACATGTCACTAAATCAAACATCTTAAAAAATTTCAGTCCTATTATATCTATACAAGTGTCAGCCAAAGCTGCAATCTTGTCCCAAGAATGGAATCAAACCTGACATTTGTTTTCATCCAACCATGTTGCCCCATGTCAATAGCTCTGTGATGTAAAGTTGGATTGGCCTATGACTGTCTACATATTTTTATTTCTTCCTCTAGATATTTGCAATTGAGCATCTGAAATTTTCCATATTTACCACAACATTAATAGTTTTCCTGCTATTCCAGGACATATTAAATATTAATATCATTCTGTCAGAGCTCTTTACAGATAACAATTCACAGTTTTCAGTGCAAGTTAACTGAGCCATAAGTTTTAAAATTTTCATCCCAAGCTGAACTTTCACAGTTTTTGTGTTCAACAGTAGACAGGAGGTATTGCCTCCTCTTCCTCAAGTGTTACTAGCACATCATCCCACTTTTTCTTCAGCTGAGGGAAATAAATTACTGGAAATTACTACGACTTTCTGCTTTGTCAATGACAATTGTTCTACCTCTAAGTGTTCATGTGAAAACAAAGCAAAGCAAACTGAGATAAAATGTAAATTAACACCAGTAATTTCTATCTTCAAAAAACTCTTAGTCCTATTCTTCTATGTTGTATAAAATATTTATTTAGGACTTTTAATTTACACTAGTTAAACGTTCATTTTGGCGGTGCTTTTACTTTTAGTCTTTTCTTCTAGTTCAAGGTTTCATTAATATCTTCCTCTTTTGTCTTCCAGATTCCTGTCGCTGTGACACAGATAAGTTCAACTAACCACCCAGTGAAAGTGGGACTTTCAGATGCGTTTGTAGTCGTGCACAGGATCCAGCAAATTCCCAGTATGTAGAATTGTAGTGGTGCTGATGGTTTGGAGGCTGAGAAATTAGTACAAGCTGATTTCATCAAGGGTGATTAGCTACACAACAAATCACTTAGCTAATTTCAGCTTGTTAATTCAAGTGTAATTTTATTTGCTTGCTAATTCCCAATACGGCTTTTCTTGTCATTGTTTCTTTTGAGCTGATAAATTAAGTAAATAAAATTAAATGGCCAGTCAAATAATGTCAAATTAAGCTCTCAACTGGCACAATTTGGTTTTCCATAAGATTCTTTATCTGGAACATGCTTTCGTATCCATAGAAAAGAAGAAACAGTCTGTTCAGAAAAACCATCTGTATCCAAAAATATTCAGGCAGGAAGCTCTTGATACTTTATTCTGTACTTCAAATTCATATACACATTTTAGTGAGAGGAGAGGAGATGTAGTTATTAAATAACATCCTGAGCTCACATAGTCATGGCAGCAGTATTGCAGGTGACATTTAGTTTTGTCTGGCTTTAGTTATACTTTGTATGTCTTTACTGAAAACAAACAGTAGGGAATCAAGTGTGATTTTCTCAATGCTTTAATGTACTGTGTACAGAACCCTTTGAGGTTGTTTAGCCATTAGAGAATATGTTCACTTTCCAAGTCTACTGGGTTTACTGGCATATTTAAAGAAAATTTACTAAGTTCAGTTTTCAGTAGAACCCCTAATTAGCAGGGTACAGATGGAAGGAGCTGTGCTTCAACCAGCCTCCTAAGGACCGAGTCTTGGTGTATTCTCCTAAAGTGAGCTCTGGCAGACTCGTGGTGCTTACAAATGTTGGAGTCCAAGGCATGCCTCTGGCTGCCTTGGGAGGTCAGGACATGCCTTGGGCTGTCCTGGGTGGTCGGGAGCCGCCCGGCAAGGGGGTCCCAGACCCTGGTAAAAAGCTCAGAATAACACTATCTTTGACCTTAACCCATGGGAAAAGTTACCAACATTACAAGAATCAGTGCAAATCACGAGAGTGTAAAAATGAGTAGTAGTTTAGTATTTTACAAGGTTAAAAAAGTAGATCTTAGGATTTTTAATATGAGGACGAAGGGTTTAAGATGGAGGATTTTGCGTGTTGCCCTGTTCTTCTTCTTCTTCTCCTTCTCCTCCATGTTCTCTAGTAGTTGTGGCATAAGATGATTGGTAGAATGAAAAAGAGGTAGAAATTACGTGTCTAGAATAGGTGCAAATTAATTGATATAAAAGAGTAAATAATAAATACGTTGTGAAGAATGGTTGGATCTTGGAAAGGGTACAAAAAGGACAGGGACGGCCCAAGACTGGGCAGTTCCCACTTGGTTTCGGCTGGCATCAGGCGTGCAGCCGGAGCTGAGAGCAAGTTAGAGATAAGAAGAAATAAACATCTTGAAACAACATCTGCAGGCGTCTCTCATCTATTCGGACTCGAGGTAAAACTTCCCAGAGGTGAAGATAAGAACTTACACTTGTGCGGAGTGCTGAACTCCCACAACAAAGACTGACCTGATCCAGCCCAGCTTCAAGACAGGTGGGGCTGACACTGAAAAAGCAAGTACCATTGGCCTCTCATCCTATCTCCTCATCACGTATAAACATATGAAATAGTCTTTAACATGAGGGAGCATCAATCCTGTGTCTTACATTTCACAGGGAATATGGAAAATTTCAGTGCCATTTCTTACTTGTTGTGAGCTCAGAATAGTGTGAAGGATGTTAGCATGCCCAGATTTCACTTAAGAGACAAGAAATTTGTTTCTGAAGTGTGATAGGTAGTTGTGATGTGCCCGTGGTTGCATGGATTGGTTTCAAGTGTTTAAGAGCAAATGAAACTAGGCAACAAATAGCACTAATGTGAGTGATATTTGCAAGCAAATCATCTGAATATTTCTGAATCTTCAGCTTCTAAGAGATCCAAAGATGGATTCAGGTGGAAATTAGGTTGATTGACTTATGCAAATGGTTTATGAGAATAGTCAGAGAGAAATTCTATCCAAGAGATGCAACAAGATGCAGATCTTTTGACATCAGGCCCCCATAATCAAACAACACTGAAGAACTTGTATTAGATTTGCATATTTTGTATGGAAAATATATGGTATATGTGAGTCTTCATTCTTGTTTGAATGTTTTTTCCTATTGCAATAGTTCAGACAAGCACCTTGTTTTACTGCCACTAAATAATATTGGTTTTGATGAATGCAATTACTTACTAGTCTTCTGGTTTTAGCATATCTATAATTTTTTTTGTCACATGACACTTTCTGCTAACAGAAGTGAGACTATAATGTGGGAAAGGAGTATAAAACGCACCACTGCTGCAGCAGTTTTGAGGGTGTTATTAATGTATTTTTGTTTACAATGCATTGTTTTTCCCCCTAACTACCAGTTCTGGGGATGGTGATAAATTATGATTATTTTTGCTAGATTGCAGCTTACACTAGAGCTAATATTAATCAAGGGAACCATCATTTCACGGTAGATTTTCCTGAAGCTGAATTGTGCTCTCAGTGAAATAGGTTTACATTGATGTGTACAGGCAATATAATAGCACCTTGACAGAACTGGTAAATAATGTTGGCCCATAGAAAGGCAGTATCAGATGCTCTTAAAATATGCATGTTTTTCAGAGGTGTTAAATCAACTATGGCTCCAATCGATTACTGACAAAGTTTTATGATAGAATTGTTGTTTTACATTGTTATCTTCTTAAGACAATGGAAGAATATAAATTGTTGTTTGTCCCAAAAGAAGGCACAGAAGTATAACTACTAGTTCTAGCTTACCACTTTATCAAAGATTTTTCCATCAAAAGAACCCAGTCTCCCTTTATGTACATGGCTAGTTTTTAAAAAAGAAAAAAAACAAAAAACCTCCCTCAAATAATACAAAAAACCCACTCCAAACTCTACCGCTTCATGTTTGAGCTCTGTCAGTTCTTTTTGTATATATATTGCGCATTTGAAAAGGAAAGAGACACTAAGTGCAACACAAGCATATATCAACAAATATATCCCCTCAATTTTGAAAAATACTGAATGTCTGTGGGGCATTTTGTATGCTCAGTATTCTAAAATTTCAATATAACAGACCTAGTTTAGAGCTAACTGTTGATCAGATTTTTTTCAGCTGTACCGTCCAAAACATTGGTAATAACTTTTTTAATACTTCTGAAAGGCGAGTGCAAAAACCAGGCAAACCTATTTCATTCCGAGGAGAGCAAAACATGCTTTTTGATCAGCCATCTCATTTTAAAAGTTCATTTTAATGAGTGCTGGAAAGTATACTCTTGAAGAGGCAAGAGCTAAAAGGAAGGATTTTCTGAACTTTTTTAAATGGACGAACTTGAGAATTTCATGCCTATTTTTATTAATATATTTCTTCATATAAAGACTTTGCAGTAATACCCCTTTTATCTGCCTCTAAAAGAATACAGGCATATACATTTTTTCACCGTATCTTTTAAGAGTTAGAGCATGGAGATGGGAGATTTTTGGCAGGTGGCTTTCTGCCTTTTTTTTGTTTGATATATTTCCTTCATCTGCTACTTCTTGCACATAGACAATGTTTTTATTTTCCACTTATAATTATATTATTGCAGATTAGCCACTATTTTATATTTTGTATCTAGATATAGATATGCCTCTATACACTCTAAAGGTGTTTTGGAATGCATGCTAATGTGTTAAGGGAAGTAAATTTCTGCCTGACACCAGGGTTAACCTGATAATTCTGAGATTTGTATGACAACAAAATGGCAAACTAAGTCCTTTGATTAATTTCAGAGGAAAAGTTTCAGCTCTTTCCAGGTAGTTCAAATGAAGTGAGTCAGGGTCTGGAACTCTGCTTCTGATTTGTAAGTTAGAATAACCACCCGGATTTCTTCTTCTTCAGACAGGCTGAACACTTGCACACTATTTTTCATTTTGTAACAAACATACTAAGAATGTTTCATGGATGTCTTCCAGCTCGAAACACAATTTGTGATGACAAAGCTGGGAGCTTTAGGTATTCCTCCAGCAAGTCTTTTTTAAACACCTTCACTACTTCAGGACCCTTGTTCCTTGCCCACCTTCTCTTACCAGTTCTCTTTCGTTTCTTGTTTGTTTCTCTGCTAACCTTGCTATTCTGTTCTTGGTCTTTGTTTCACTTGCCCATGGTGTCCTTTGCTCTCCCTTTTGTGGACTCCCAAGATCTCTCTTTAATTTCATGACCATCTTTCTTCTCCTCCGTTTTTCCTCTCCTTCAGAGTTACTGTGTTTCTGCCCTTTGTTTCAGTGCTCTTCCCTATTATCTTTCAATTAGTTTTTGGTTGTGTAAGAAGAAGAAATAAAAAAGCATTTCCTGCAACACACTTTTGTATTTTAGCAGTAAAAAACCCACCAGAGAGACTTCCCGTATTGTGTTTGTTTTCCACAAAACCATGAAATACACTGGTAAAATGAGAGAGTGCCAGATTCAGGGGATCTACATAGTGAATTACCAGTCTTACACTGAGGGATAATGGGTAGTAGGTTTGTATCCACAATGAGACATACTTCTCCATGATCTTGGCCTCTACTGTATTAGATGCAGCTATTTTAGGAAATACATACCTTGACAACTCAACATTTAATCACACTGAAATTATTCAACAACACTGTGTACAAAAAAGAAATTGTAGCTGAGCTATGTGTTAGTAATATTCCAGTTTCGGTGCAATTAGTGTCACTCAATTTGTAGTGTAACTCAAGCATATAATTAAGTGACAACTCTGCATGTTGTAAATGTTTGCTCAAGATGTCTCACCACTTTGTTTACAGCAATGAAGCCCCTGAAAGAACCTTAGGATTACCTTCTGAAGGGTAAAAGACCACTGGCCATTTGTGCTCTGATATCTATAATATAAAGGTGCAGCACCATTTGGGAAATCACGAAGTCTGATTTCCTGCTGCCTTACTGGCAGTGTTATCATTTACCTCTGTGCAAAATGGGCTCCGAAGTAATCACTCCAAAATCATAGTATTTATTCTTCTTTCCACTAGTGTAACTAATCCCACAGAGCCAGCTGCTCCAGCCCTGCATGTTTGTCTGGTGGTCCAAAAGGGTTTATCCAGGCAGCTGGGTTCCTTGCACTAGATGTCTGATTCAGGAGCATGCTGTTGATCTTTGGTAGCATGACAATGCTTCTGGGATGGTACAAGTTGATCAAAGTTTAAAGTATTCTCATAGCCAGCCACAGACAGATCTCAGAGTAAGGCAGTTTGGTGCATGTTGGGATTAGGGAACAAAGCAAGTTTTCCACATCTAGATTCTGTACTAGGAGCTCCTTAGCTGGCATCAGGCATTGGGGCAAATCTGGAAGGACATGGAGAGTTTCAAAATAAATCGAGTAGGCATGGAGCATTGGGGCAGAACAGCTCTTAGTACATTGTTCAAATTTTCAGAGCCTACTTCACTGCTTTGCTTGTTCACAGATTATACATCTTTGAGGTGCAGCTCCCAGGTTTAAAAAGATTTTTTTAGTAATCTTTAAGAGAATGATAAAATTAATACAAGTAGGGAATCTGAATTTTTATCTAGATTTAGATGTGTGTAATATTCAGTGACCAACAGCAATTGTGGAGGTGTTTGGATTACAGGCATTGGTGTTTGGTCCCAGTGTCAGTGCCTCAAGAATTAATTTGTTAATATTGGTAAATTTAGCAATATTAAGCTGTCAAAGAACAGAGGCTTTGACATTCTGATTACTTTACCTTTTGTGGTGACAGCAATCAGACATACAAGGCTGACAGGTTTTGTTCAGCCAGTGATGTTAAACAAGGTCCCTGTCAAGCAAAGTCAGTGGCTGTATAACACAGCAGCTGTGCCCCACCCTTCTCTATGCCTTATATTTTCTAAAAATTGCTTTCAGCTTGCTGGATATGTTTCACAAATTTTTTACTTCAAATTGACTTCTGCATAATCAAATGCACCCTCTTACCATTTGTGTTTTCTCTATCAGCAAGACTTAAAAGTGAAAGTACAGCTGTGTGAATACATATGGCCTTTAGCAGTTATTTCTGGGTGTATGGCTAATCCTAATTCCCTAGAAATCTTTCGCTGACAAAGGTCTTTATTTGTGTGAACATATAATTTAAAAACTCAGAATGACTTCTCCAGTATTTTCACATTTCATTGTATTGCAGGTTTTAGCTGAGGAATGGTGTATGAGGAAAAGTGATTATGTAATGGAAAAGATACAGAGAGATTATGCATTTGTCAGACACATATTTAGAATGGTTTGTTACGAGATACTGACCCTTCAGACATGTTAAGAAATCATTGGTGCTCTCCAGGCACTGCTCCCTCTCCAGAGCACTCTCCGTATTGAATACATTTAGTCAACTCTTGCAGTTTTGTTTCATAGAATAGTTATATTCCATTATTTAGTTTATTACTACTGTGATAAAACTACATAGAAATATTTTGTCACAGCAGAATCTTGCACATCTATAATTTATCAATCCATTGCTTAATCCCTTGAAAGGATTCTTTCAAATGGCCTTCTGACCCCCATGTTATCTCTCTCAGTCAATGAGGAACATTCTTGCCTCGAGTAGCTGGTGTTCAGGTTTTTCTGCTGGGACGGTACCTTTGGCCTTGTGCTCAAAGATAGCACAAGTACATGCCATGAAAATAAACCAAAGAACAATTTGAATCATGCTGTAAATTAAACCAAGCGTAAAAAAAGAGAGTTTGGTATTGAAAAGTATATTAAAAGTTGTACCATTTAGTTAAAAAGTACGTTTGAGAAACTCAGACTTACAGAAATGTAAAGTATTTTCATGACTAGGAGAAGAATATACACATATTTTCTGAAATTCAGAACCAGGAATGGTACTTCAAAAGCATACAAGAGTCCATTTCCTTCCCTCCCTTCCCTGCTAGCCCTGATGTCATTTCTTTATTGCCAAGTACCTGCACATGATGCTTAAGTATTTATCTGTTACTGCATCAAATTATTTCACTAGTTCTTGCATGTTGAAGTGTGTACTGAGGTATACATGGGCTCATAAGCTCTTTGTGATTCTGCACTAGTACTTTTTTGTGTCAGAGCTAAATAGACAGCATAAGACAAAGAAGAAAAAATTCACCCGAGTGAAAGGCAATGGCTGTCCTGAAGTGTGTGAAGAGGTTAGGGGGAAAGCATGAGGAAAGAGTATTCATTTTTCTGTTTATCCTCTTGAGTTTAGCTTTTTTAACCAGTTTTTTTAAGGGGAACCAGCTCAGAATTCAAAATAAGGAGAGAAAAGTGCATTTTGAGGATCCAAGCATGGCATGTTTAAGTCATATTTTCAAAAGAATCTAGCCCTACATGTTTTTCTAGCCTGGTCAGGCAGATAAATTTGAATGCTCACATTTCCAAACATCTGTCTGCAAGTATATACAACGATGTCAGAAGGTGGCTATGCAAATACCTCTCTGTGCTTAAGTTTCTTATGTTAGATAGATGCCTCATATGCAAACTCACCACCTGTGGCTGACACAGTCATCTTTCTGAAGAAAAAGATCAAATTTGTGTCTGTCAGGCAGTGGTATTTAATGGGATCAACAGTCATGCTGAAATATGCGTGGTTAGAATTTTTTTTTTTTTTTTTAGATAACACACTTAATTCTCTTAAAAGTAGTGTTTTCAGAAATTTCATGCACTGGGTGAGGTAAAAGTGCCTGTGCCCTGAGTCACTGATTCTTACTGAGTCTTTGGAAAGGCAGAAGCTCCTTATTTCTTGTAAGCCCTGTAAGGAGCCTGTTAGGAAAGGTTCAGCATTAACAGGATTATAGCATACTAGTCTGTACCAGTACTGATGAGGTGCACTTCAAATAAAGTGTTGAGACCCAGGATTTGAATTTATGTATTCACTTGCCTTTTTTTTATTTTTTTTTTTGGACAGAATGTTAAAGATTTCTGTGGAAACAAATTACAGCCTCCAGCATTGGCAGGAGCTCATTTCAAAGACATTTTACAATCACTCTGATTTGGCTTTTATGAAGCTTTTATGAGACTGACCATCCTCTGAGCATAAACCCCTGGAAGCTGGCAAGAGATCTTCCCTACCCCAGCACACAATTAGCTTGGTCTTGAAAACTCTTTCTGTCCAGTGGGTTTGAAGGACTTGGCTAAGACTTTTATTGGGGTAAATTTTGGAACCTGCCCATATCCATCTTTTAACTAGTCAGAATGTATTTGTAGATAAGACATGAAACTAGTTCAGTTATAGGTTCATTTCATACTGGAAGAGAAATTTGCTATCAGGAGGGGTGAAATCAGAGTGAAGCTTCAAATAGATCACAAGAAGTGGTTGGCAATGGTACTGATTTGGAGCTAAGTAGAAATATTATTGTCTGAAAGCAAGATACTGCCTACTCATCCCTGGGAGCTATTGAGATAAGAGAGCGCAGAAAAGCTGCTTCCTCAAGCAACAAGGTGTGTCCTAATCCATACAGGACTGGCAACATAGAAGACCTCCTAAGACTGAGTTTGTGACTGTCTACAAGTCCATTTTCTTCTGTTGCATGTAGACTGACATTGGTAACCTCTTAGTCCTTTGTATGTAACCCTTTATTTCTCTCTGGAATGATTGCACAGGGTCAACAATTGTATTTTACTCTGATTTCAGTTAGTTTAGCAGACCTTCAAAAAGAACATAAATATGAAACCAGCACACCAGGAATTTGTCGTTTTTGTTTGAGATTGGTGTTATAGGTTGTACTTTTAATTTGCAAATATACAAGCTTGCCAGTCTGTATTGCAACTGTACACATAAAATCTGGAATTTTCAGAACACATTATAGGATATTGTTCTGGGAAGTAGCATGTGATTTTTTCACGTTTGTCTTGTGCTTGGGTCTTACAACTGCTTGTGAGTTCAAATCCCTTAAGAAGAGTGAATTGACTATATTTCTGCTTTGAGAAACTGAGGTGCAGTCAGCTTGTGTAAAGATTATGCATAACAGCTGTTTATGAAGACTTGTCTTCTTTAATATAATGTTATAATATGAAAATATATTCTAGTACATTCAAATGTGAGCCATCTTGTAGCTAACAAATTTGATTAAGCAATGAAATCGGTTTTGTTTGCACATCTTGGCAAGAACTGACAAAGTGACCATATAAAGCATTTATCTCAAGTCTGTAAGCTGAGAAATGTCTTAGGAAAGCAAGCATTTGAAATACACCCTAAAATGTCTGACAGTATACTCTTCAGAATTTCTGCCTAAATCAATGACTGAGAGGCTTGAGAGCATACTAAGCATTTTCATAATTCTTTACCAGGACAAGTACCTACTCTGTCAGCTCTGAGGGTTTCTCAAATGAAAAATTCTCTATCTTTACATCTTATTTTGTGATATTCAAAGTTAAAAATATGTTTTTGAGGAAAATTGTTGCCATATGTGCACCTAAGGAATGGTGTGCATTCATTACATCCACTATTTTGCACAATGTAAAGACTGCAAAATAGTAAAATATTATTTTTTTCCTTTCCTGTTAGATGTCCGCAGAAGAACAATTTATGAATACCACAGGGTGGAGCTACAGATGTCAAAGATTACAAATCTCTCAGCTGTTGAAATGATACCTCTTCCAAGTAAGTAAAACATTATGTAAGCAGGAGCCAGATCTAGGAAGCATCTCCCTCTTCCTCTCAGCAACGCATACACAATTTCAAATATTTTGTTTTATCTGTGGACTTGGAATCATGAACAGATTCATTTATTCTCTCCTAGATTCCCATATGGATGATGCATTATCCAGTTCATCCTCATGTATCTCAAGTTAGTTTATAGGTATATAGCTCCCAGTAGCTTTTGAATGAAATTTGTGCCAAATCATTTTTTCAGAAGAATGATTATATTGCCTTTAAATGTGTTTCCTCAAGGAAAAAAAAAGAACAGTTTTCATGCTTGCAATGCAAACATGAATTCTTCTGTGTACTGTGCATCACAGCGCAAATGCATATCCCCAAATAAAAGACTCCAAATATTTTGCAGCTCATCTGGCTCTTTTTGCCAAGGTAAAACTACATTGTTAAGACATCTTGGGGTTTAAAATGCCGGGTGTACTACTGTAAAAAAAGTAGAAACATCTGTTTTTCTTTCTTTTTTTTTTAAATCCAGTTAGAGTTCTTGCACATTTTTTCTGTCAATCTTATTATCTGCTTATGTCTGAATGTTAGCAACACCAAAGAGCAGTGGAGCCAGGGAAGAAAGAGATTTAAGGAAATACCTAATATTGAGCAAAAAGATAAAAATTTAGGAATGAAGCTGAATGAACAGATGTGAAAGTACGAATACATTTACAAATGGAATACAAATGGAATACCACAGATGAAATATACTTTTGTACATGCAGTTGTGCAAAGCATTGTAATAGGCACAGTTCAGGATCTTATTTTGGACACGCGTGAACCTGTTGACTTCCTAAATATATATAATCAGAAGATGTATCCTTCTTTTGTGCTTTTTATGTGAAATATATATGAGACTAATTCATTCATTCCTGTTTGTTTATCTACATCTCAGCTTGTCTCCAGTTTACCAGCTGTGGTCCCTGTGTCACCGCTCAGATTGGTTTCAACTGCAGCTGGTGCAGTAGACTCCAAAGGTAAAGAATTTTTCTTTTCTTTTCTTTTTTTTTTTGGTGTGGTTATGCAGCTGTTCTCAAAGGCTATCCAAAACCATTTGCCCACAGGTTATTCTGCATTAAAAATTGTTATATTTGGGTTTATATATGTGCACGGACATGAACATAAACCTCAGTTGTGATCACTAGCAACACATCATTGTCAAAACTTCAACAATTAAGCAAGAATATTCAAAACGGTTGACTCAGGAATTAAGCCCTTGTTCTTATTTCTTCAGTCATACTTTAAAATCCTTTTGAAGTAGAAAAAGAAAAAGAGGTCATAATAAAAATCATATTTTCTCCCTACATCACTGGCTTCCTCAAAAATAATGGAGATGCAGGGTGTTAACCAGATGGAGATGCAGGGTGTTAACGTAACTGTAAAGACTTCCTTGTTAACAGCAGGGAGACCAACACATCCAAAGAGTCAGAGTATTTTCCTTTTTACCTGTTATTATACTTAGTGGGTGTGTTGGGTCTCCTCAGCCTCTCAGTGACACATTGACCAGGACACTCCAGTCCGTGGCAGGAGTGATTTAGACTGGAGCGGCTGAAGCACAGACAGCAAAATTGAAACTCTGCAGCTGTAGCTTTCCAAAAAGTTTTTCACTCACTGACCTTCACCGACCTTCATGGCAAGAATTTAATGCCAGTTCTCTGAAACAAAATGCTGTATCACGATGGATATTTATTGTTGCTGTGCTTTTCATCTCTAGTGATTAGAAGTACTTTGTATGAAATGGATGTAAAATGAAACAAGAAAAGGTAAATAGCATTCTAAAATAGTGCAAAACTTTGACGCCATGTTGAAGAGCTGGTAAATAGCTGAAGAACACGGACCAGGATTAGGAAACTGGGGTCATTCTTATAATGTTTTCTTAAGCTGCAACTCCTGTAGTAAGTCTTTTGAAAAGTAACTCTGTTCCCCATTTGTCTTGCAAAAACCTTTTCAGTGGAACTAGAACTAAGTGAAATCATGTAATAGAAAATGTTCAAATATCTTCAAGACTAAGAATACTTCTGGAAAACTGTTCCAAGCAAGCATGAACAGTTCTTGGTTGCTTTAGCCTATTCCTTGCTTTCACCATTGCTTGATTCTCCTTCCATCAATAAATGCTGTAGCACTGAGTTTCTGTTGGCTTTGGTTTGAGCAAGGCCTGTTGCTTTGTGGCCAGTGTTCTCATTTTTGTTTGGATAAACTCAATTACACTGTAAAGTCCAGGCCTCTTGTGAAGAACAGGCAAACCTTCAGATCCTCTGTAGTTTCTGAAGACCTGAGTTTCCTGAGTTCTGAAATTTCTGGAAAATCTGTTTTGTTCACTAAGGCACAAATTCACTGTGAAGAACTAAGTTTTATCCTTCACCTTTAGCAGGAGCAGAACCAGGCATGTAGTCACACCGTGTTTCCTTCTGCTCATTTAGGCTGTCCCCTCAGAACTGGCGAAGTGTAATTTACTGCTGAAAAATATGCAGTCTGAACACATCTGTTTCTGTTCAATTAGTTTGAATGAAGAACACCTTGCTTTTTGTTTTGCTTGTGGAGGTCAAAGATGAGCCTACTGTGAGGCAGTCCTGCACTGTTTCCCAAAAACAGTTGTCTCCACTCTGCAATGTGGCTGTGCTTTTGACAAGATGCAGCAGGTAGACTGAGTAGTTTTATTGCTATTAATTAGCCCATTACTGACAGTAGTGAGACTGTCATTTCATGCAGGCAGTCTTTGGATATTGTTTGACTACCAGCAAAAGCAGGAGCTGGAGAGGATTCTTTAGAAAAAGGATGGATACAGAAAAAGAAACTAGGAATATGTTTCCACATGGGAATTTTAATAGTTTGAAAATAGTCATACCATCCAATTTTTATCTATTAAGATAAATAATATTCAGTTAGGTTTTAGCAAATAAAGAATTGTGTATAGAGTCATAAAATAGCTCAGGATGGAAGGATCCTCTAATGGTCATTTAGACTAATCTCCCACTCAAAGCAAAGCCAGCTGTGAGATCAGACTGGTTTCTTTCTGTCTTTGTTCATCAAGGCCTTGACCAGAGAGACTGTGGCCCAGTCCCCAGAATACCTTACACAAGATTTTTCACCTAATTTGTTACCCTGCTGTTTCCTCCAGAAACATGGTTTTGTTGATGATGTCTGCCTCAGGCCTCATTATCTTTCTTGGCCACTCTTCTCCTGTTTCCAAAATGAGCAATTTCAACTATTTCATCTCTATGGAGAAAGAGATCTGAAATAATAAATGGTTAAATATTTTGTGGAAAGAGGCAACTTGCTTTCCAAAATATGAAAACTGAATATTTATTTGGTTACACTGCAGGATTATTGTGATGAGGAATCATTCTGTCTCAGCTTTGAAAATTTTCTACCAGTTCTGAATAGTCTCTTTGGACTTCTAGTCTAGTGTCTCTCTTCTTTTACCTTGCTCTTTCTCAGCATGTATATTCATTTTAGTGAGATACAAAATAAAAAATATTATTCCATTCTCAGTGGCAATGTCTGGTTCAAAGGAGAGTGTTCAGAATCATTTGCTTCAATACCATGTTGTGGTTTTTCCCCTCAAAAAGAAATTTGCTGTATTAAAATGTTCTTTTAGCATGTGATAAGGAAGCATTTCCTCAACAAGAAAATCTAATAGCCTGGTTAAAAATCATAAAGGGTGGAAAATTGTTAATTCCTACCTCACAGTCCTTCAGCTTTTTCTGTATATCACTGCTTCTCACTCACCAGCCTTGTAAATCAACGGAGACTTTTATCTCCTGTTATGATATACATTGCTCTGCTGCAGTAGGGTAAAATCAGCCTGAAAAAAAAAGGACAGAGCATTCAATGAAGTATTAACTTAGACGTTTCAGAACTGCCTAGAGGACAAAGAAAATTAATATTTACAGCCCACTTTCAAATGTGTGCTCATAGGGTTTTTTTGAAGTAGGAGGAATGCTTAGGAGCAATGCCGGAGTAATGCTTCTCAGTTGCAAATCTGACTGGACACGCTGGTCCAAGAGATGAGGAACCAAAACTGTCTCTCTTGTCTGTAGGCAAATCCCAGAGTGGGGAAGCCAGTTAGCCTTTGTTGCAAGAGCCTGAAGAAGGCTGTGAGATGTCAGTGACATTTTCAGCGTATCAATAATCTCCTGACTGACCTAGTACTCAGATTTCTGCAGAGGAAGATTGTCTATTTGCTTCTGAGGGGACTGATAGGAAGTGAGGGTCAGATATGCCTGGAACACACAGGGGTGTTCTTTCTGTGGTGCCACAGTATTGCTTTGGTGCTCTAAAGTGAGGTCTTCTCTAGCAGACAGACTTCCATGTGGGTAACAAGCCTACACATATCCACTGGGAAACAAAACTGTATACCAATTCTAAAAACCTTTCTTCTCAGGAACTTACTAACCCATTTAGCCAGAGAAACATTACTACCAGGAACACCATCTTGCATATGATTTTTTTTCCTTGCATTAGATTTAATCCACATATGGAATCATCCATACAGCAAACTACAGTTTTAGGGGGAAAAAAACTCAAAATGTTATGTAAACCCTTTAACTGCACAAGGAAAACTGACCAGCAGGACCACTGCAGAAAAACTTTACTCCCCCATGTGGGCAATCTGTGTTGGAATGAAAATAGCTTTATCCTACAACAGTGGGTTGTTTCCTACCTGTAACTTCAGCCCAGCTGCTGTGCAAGCTCTGCAATGGTTGGAGAGGCAGCTTCATTTTGTATGTGACTGAGGGCTGAATCCTCTACTCCTGCACTCTCTACAAGCTAAAATCACCATTAGTTCTTTCATAAGGGGTCATCAAACTAGCCACTCTGAAATCCAATATGATGTGTGTCACACAACTTTATCATAACTGAAGCAAGGGCACATCATTTTCCTTTGACTTCAGCAGATGGAGGATCCCCCTAGGAGCTAATTTCTTTTGGAACTATGTATATTTCATAACTGTTTCATAAGTAAAACTGTTCAAAAGGAGATTAACTATAAATAAGCTAAGATGGTATTCTAACTTTTTCCAACACAAGTATCCACATCTATAAAATGCCTGAAACACTTTAGCATCTGTCCCATGGTGGTCTCCAGTGGCTGAAACTTGGATCATTTGCCCTTCATTATCTCTGACTTCCTGACATGTAAAAATTGGGAGAATTCATTAATGTTAGATTTGTTTATATCATCTTCTTATGCATCTGAAAATGTTTTTATACTCTAGGCACTTGGTATAGCCTGCACATTAGAGATGTCATTTCCTAGGAAAGTTTTTGGAAGCTTTAAGACAACCTTGCTGTTATGTTATAGCTTGAGTTTGTAAAACTTGCTTGCATATACTGAAATACTGAGTTCCCTTGAAAATATTCGAGGTTGATTGTCCAATAAATAAAGATTCCCTAGATATCGATGTTTTTATTTTGATAAAATTCAGGAAAGTCTCAGATTTGGGCAGTGAAATGAAACTGGTATTTCAGTGTGTTCAGAAATAAGCAGACAAAGAGCACATTCTTGCAATCTGTGCACACTGGAGACTCAGGCTTTGAATGTCTTGTGCTTCACTTTATCAATACAGGATAAAAGCATCTGCCAATACCTGCAACATCAGTCAGGTTTGGTGTGGTACCATCACCCCCACACTGAAGATAAGGAACTGGATTACTGGTACTCCAGGGCAGAAGTACTAAGGGCAGGAGCTGTAAAGAGTTAAATAGCTTTACTCAGCTGTCGCTGTTGGTACATATATTCAAATTTTTAATCCTCAAAACTGTCTGCCTTATGCCAAGGGCACCCAAAAGCCTAACATCTGGATCCACAAGGATGCTTTACTGGCAGACTCACTTGGGTTTTCAAGGGAAGTTACACAGAGTAGGAGAGCAGTACTAAAAGGAGCTTTTCTACCAAATTCTGGGCTTAAGTATCTAGGACCGAAAAATCTCTGAGGATCCAACACTTTGTACGAGGAAAGATCTTCAGAGTCTAAGCAGGGCTCAGCAGTGAAATCTGCCATGGGAGCCCCATGAAGCTCCTCTGCTCAGTAAGGGTGGCACTGCCTTGACACAACAGTCTGTCAGTGATCAGAGAACCCCTAGAGGCACAGGGGATAAGTGAACATGGGTCCTCTGAAAACAAGTCACCCCTGAAGAATGGCCCATTAGATGTGGAGGTGTGTAAGCCTGAGCACTGAAACTTCCTTGCATGACTCCAGCTCAGACCAGCTCCCTTTCCTCAGTCACTGGCTGCCTGGAGACTCAGGATTAGCTCCTGGTACTGCTTTCCACACAGCCCTTCTGGGGATTTTCCTGGGTCTGAAAAGTGGGATTTTGCACTCGTATCCTTAAGAGCCTCTGTTTTCCAGGGTATGCATTGAATAATGTGGTTTGAAATCATAGCAGTTTATGGCATTGACCCACAGACTGCAAACCCCCAGTGTGAAAAGTGTCCTGAAAGAGACTGTACAAATTCCAGGACTTTCTGAGTGCAGTGATGAGCCAGGACACTCCATGCACTTCAGGCAGTCACACTGCCCTTGTGTGTATGCACAGCCCCCAAAGCTTCTTATACTCTTAAAGCAATCCTGAGCTAGAAAAAAATGAAAGAATCCTATTTGTGATGCGTTTTACTTCATTGCTTAATCCTGTGTGCCAACAATAACACTAGTTGTGTAAATGAAAAGGTTATGTCTGGGGTTTATGGAATGTGTTCTGAGCAAAGTGAAAAATCAGAAATGTGTCTGGGAATAGTAGCAATAATGTGATTTAAGGCTTGATACTTCTAATCTTTTATTATGATAATCACTATTCCCATCTAAGCAGGTAATAAAGAAACAAATTGCTTTGCATTCCATGCTGATTAGCTGGAAAGCTGGGAAGGGAGAATCTTTAGGCATCTGCAATTTTTAAGAAAACATGTTACAGTTGAAATATGAAATGACAGTTTTCCGTAGTGCCCTTACGGTAATCGAGATAAAAAAGCATGCCTATTACTTGTCTTCTGAACTCCTGAACAAGTTTGAAATGTCTTGTTTGTTCATTCTTCCTTTAGAAGGAAATTGGAAACACGTTTAGTTAACTTTCAAATGTGAGTTTATGTCTGGAAATTTTTAATATCAGGAAAAGGAAAAGGATTAGGTTTTTTGTTTTTTTGGTCTGTATATCCTAACTGACAAGACCTGTTTTCATTAAAAGAGTGTTGGCTCAAATTTTGTAGTATAAGTAACAGTCTTATGTAATCTGAAATATTTATCAGCTGAGCAAAACACCTTCTATACAGAATTACAAAAAAAAGCAGAAAAATAATTAGTATTCTATCTGACTACAGAAGCCTTTGGATTTACCAAAAAAAAAAAAATCCAAATAAGAAACACATAGCTTATTGTTTGATATCTACATTTTCCTCAGCTTTTATTGGATAGCTCACACCACAACGAGGGTTGTAGATTCCACCGGAAAGCAGGGAAAGGCAAACCACATCACTCAGCTTGGTGTCATCTGCAACCTTGCTGAGGGTGCACTAAAACCAATTGTCTGTGCCATTGATAAAGATATTAAGCAGAACTGGTCCCAGTACCCCTGAGGGATCTTTTGTCAATGATCTCCATCGGGACATTGATCATTTGACCACTTTTTTCTAGATGCAAACATCTCACCAATTCATCATCCACTACACCATCCAACCACCAAATCTGTATCTCTCCCATTTAGAGAGGGATGTTGTGGGGCCCTGTGTCAGAGGCCTTACAGAATTCCAGGTAGGCGACATCCATTGACCTTCCCTTGTCCAACTGATGTTATCACTCCATCATAAGGCCTCAACGTTGGTTCAAAATGCTCACTTTCAAATACTTCCTCATTTTAACTATTTGAGGTTTTAAGGTTTGTTCGGCTGTTTGGGGTTTTTTTTTGACTGCTTTAGGAATATTTCATAGTTCAATGACAAATTAAAAGGTGGGAGGAAGACTTGCTGATTTATACTCAGGCTTTCTTTATCCAAACTCTGTATAACTGAAAGTAGTGCACTGTTATTACAAAACTGACCATGGTATCTTAGCCATTGAAATACAAACTAAAAAAAAGAGTCATTTCTATGGATTAAGTAAACCACCAGAGGGAGCATATATAATCCAATCAATGTAATAGTTTCATATACAAATTACAAGGAAAATCTCATTTTAGATGCTTTGGAGGGCTAGAGGTTTTAAATATAGTGTATTCTGTTAAATATATTCCATTCTATCAACGTGTTTTACTTCATGAATTTGCTGGTCATACCCCTGCTTCAGACAAAGCAAAAGAAGTGTGCCCAGATTCTGGATGTTCGTATGCCACTACAGCAGTTCTTTTGGCTGGAGTGGTTTTATGTGAAAATACAGCTGGGTCCTAACACTTGGGTCTTAATCAGATTGTTGAATCGGGTCACATTTACCCTGTGATAAATGAAAAGTAATGGCAGTACTGTTTTTCTAACCTGTATACAGTTTGTTTTCCAATTATGAAGCAATCCTATTGCAGACCTGAGAAACGGAAATTACGGCCCTTTGTCAGAGTTTACACCAAAATGCAACATATTTTTCTTTTATTTTAAAAGTTGTATTGAGACAGTAATTGATCTTTTTAATCAGCTGCAACAAATGTATCAAGAATGAATGTGTAAATTTGTCAGCCCTGATACATTACTGATAGGAGCAATACAATAAGATCTATACCTTATTGAGCAGAAAATTGCTCCACACCCAACTTCTTCAAATACTTTCCAAGATGCTTGCTCTTAATTTGACAAGCTAATTTGCCATCATGCACTGCAAGAAACTGTTAGGAAATTAGCATTCAATAATTAAAAATTTTGTATGCATGGCAAGCCTAATGGGACTGAAGAAAGAAAAGACAGTGGCACAAAAGTGTTTAACGAACAAAGCATTTTCTCAAACCAGAATGAGCTCGGTGATGGTATTCTTTGATGAAAAAAGCCTCACAAGATTGTAGTAATAGATATTCTCAAGTGGGATGGCAGTTCTGTTTAGAAGAGTGTCACTTCAGTGATCCTGTAGGTACACTTAAAAATAATGGTAAAGATGTACATATCAGTAAAATGTACATAACAGCCCATTGAAAAGTACTGTTAAGGAATGCAGATGATCCTGAGCTCACAACAAATTTTTATTGAAAATTAGCCTGCAGCCAGAGGAATTTGCAATTCACTGAGAATCTCACATGTATACATAGCAGATTACTAGCCTTTCTACATTTTTGGTACATTTGTGGAATTTGATAGTAGCTGGAGGTGGTCAAATTATTGTGGAATTTCTATAATTCCCTTGAGCACAGATGGCCTGGAATAATTCCTATGATTAATCCTAATAAACCTAAAAAGCCCAGTCTCTGAGCAGAAACCCAGCGAACATGCACTAGTTCACAGGGGCTTAACGCAAGTCAGTGCAAGACCAGACCATTCATTCACCAAGTTTCTTTTCTTCCCACATTCTTCCGCAGTGTTTTCACAGAACTCACTGATGCTCTCAGAAGCTCCATACAATTATCCTGATCCTAACATTAATAGATTTGATATCTAACTGGTTGAATTTGGATCCTGCTTTCATGCAGAAACTAGCCAGTTTTCTTGCAGCTGAAGCATTAGTCACACGTATGCATACCGTGCTTTGTTTCCCTGAATAACTCAGAACAGCATGAGAACAACAGTTATGCTCATAACTGATGCAGATTCTTAAGAAGTTCAAGGCTGGGTTGTTAAACTTTAAATTATTTCTAGAAAAGGAGCAGAGGATTGCTACAATTCTTATTACTCTGAAATCCTAGTCTTTCTGTCAAATATTTTCCATGGAATCCTGGACCTGAAGATGGGGAAGCAATTTGAGGATTCTTAATCTAGATATAAACACCGTCATTAATTTAAGACACCTCACTCACACTATTTATATCGTATATCCCTGTTTCTTACTATATCATTTGCCTTTCAGAATTTGAGATTGGTTTCTCTAGCTAGATGTTCACAGCAGCATCCTTTGCCAGAGTTGTTGCTGTGTCTTCTGGAGCTTAGAGACTGTTCATTAACCACTCAGCAGGTTTCTGTTGCAACACGGCTTGGACAAGGCATAGATATTGCAGTTAATACAGAAAGGGCCACTGCCTGGACTGTTCTAAGACCTTAATGTAAAGTCTGTTGCATGTAGGTCTACTATCAAATATATAACATTCCTAAGGTGCTTTGTTATAAATGCAGGAAGTAGTTATCAAAGCTACAGAGGACAGTTAAGCACTTAAATCCCACTGACAGGAGAGGTAGAACACATCCACCTGTTATATATGCCTTGGATAATACTTACTTTTGCGGATTAATTTGGGAAAATGAGGACAGCCTCTGTATTTCATTTCTATGTTTACACATTCACAGATGCCATAATGACAAAACACGTAAGACACCATAAAAACAGAACAGTAGAAAAATAAGTAGTAGTACAGTTCTTTTCTGTAGAAACTTCTGTTGCAATTCTTTTATATACTAGTAATATTTTATTCTTCACTTATTGCATTAGAACAGTAAGACAAAACCCACCTCAGTCTTTGATGAACCATTTATATCTAGAACTGCAATTTCTGTGCCAGTCATAAATCTTTCAAATCACAAGAGAGCTGAATACAGACTTAATTCCTCATTGTTTGTTTATCCTGAGTGTGATAGCCATTCCAGTGGGTATTGCCATGCTCTATTAGAGAGCATGGGATTAAACTGGGATTAAACTTTGGGCTTTTTCTGACAGAACTATTCCACATTCATTCACATTGCAGCCCAAAATTTGTTACGCGCTGCTCGCTGGCCGCTCAGTGGCCTGGCAGG